>SJYX01022185.1:13507-37906 GCA_006410675.1 Oreotragus oreotragus
GAAAAGTTATGACCAACCTAGACAGCATATTCAAAAGCAGAGACATTACTTTGCCGACTAACGTCCATCTAGTCAAGGCTATGGTTTTTCCAGTAGTCATGGATGTGAGAGTTGGACTGTGAAGAAGACTGAGCACCGAAGAACTGATGCTTTTGAACTGTGGTGTTGGAGAAGACTCTTGAGAGTCCCTTGGACTGCAAGGAGATCCAACCAGTCCATTCTGAAGGAGATCAACCCTGGGATTACTTTGGAAGGGAATGATGCTAAAGCTGAAACTCCTATACTTTGGCCACCTCACGCAAAGAGTTGACTCATTGGAAAAGACTATGGTGCTGGGAGGGATTGGGGGCAGGAGGAGAAGGGGACGACAGAGGATGAGATGGCTGGATGGCATCACTGACTCGGACGTGAGTCTGAGTGAACTCCGGGAGTTGGTGATGGACAGGGAGGCCTGGTGTGCTGCGATTCATGGGATCGCAAAGAGTCGGACAAGACTGAGCGACTGAACTGAGTATTCCATTGTGTATATATGCCACAACTTCCCTATCCATTCATCTGTCGATGGCCATCTAGGTTGCTTCCATGTCCTAGCTATTGTAAGTGGTGCTGGGATGAACATTGGAGTACATGTGTCTTTTTCAATTATGGTTTCTTATGGTTATATGCCCAGTAGTGTGGTTCCTGGGTCATATGATAGTTTTATCACTAGTTTTTAAAGAAATCTCCATGCCATTCTCTATAGTGACTGTATCAACTTGCATTCCCATCTACAGTGCAAGAGGGTTCCCTTTTCTCCATACCCTCTCCAGCATTTATTGTTTTAGATTTTTGATGATGGCCATTCTGACCAATGTGAGATGATACTTCATTGTAATTTTGATTTGTATTTCACTAATTTTCTTGGGCTCCAAAATCACTGCACGTGTTGTTGGCAGCCATGAAATTAAAAGACACTTGCTCCTTGGAAGAAAAGCTATGCCAAACCTAGACAGCATATTTAAAAGCAGAAACATTACTTGACCAACAAAGGTCTGTCTAGTCAAAGCTGTGGTTTTTCCAGTAGTTGTGTATGGATGTGAGAGCTGGACTGTAAAGAAAGCTGAGTGCTAAAGAATTGATGCTTTTGAACTATGGTGTTGGAAAAGACTCTTGAGAGTCCCTTGGACTGCAAGGAAATCCAACCAATCCCTTCTAAAGGGAAATCAGCCCTGAATATTCATTGGAAGGACTGATGTTGAAGCTGAAACTCCAATACTTTGGCCACCTGATGAGAAAAACTGACTCCTTAGAAAAGACTCTGATGCTGGGAAAGATTGAAGGCAGGAGGAGACGGGGATGACAGAAGATGAGATGGTTGGATGGCATCACCAACTCGATGGACATAGTTTGAGCAAGCTCTGGGAGTTGGTGGGATGGACGGGGAAGCCTTGTATACTGCAGTCCAAGGGGTCATAAAGAGTTGGACACAACTGAGAGACTGAACTGAATTGAACTGAATAATGAGTCATGTTGAGCATATTTTCATTTTATTAGCCATCGGTATGTTTTCTTTAGAGAAATCTCTGCTTAGGTCTTCTATCCACTTTTTGATTGGGCAGAAAGTAGTCTGGTATTGAGCTACACAAGCTGTTTGTATATTTTGGAGATTAATTATTTGTCAGTCATTTCATTAGCCATTATTTTTTCCCAATCCGAGCATTGCCTTTTTGTCTTGTGTGTAGTTTCCCTCATTGTGCAAACATTTTTAAGCTTAATTAGGTTCCATTTTTGGTTTTGTTTCCTTTTCTCTAGAAGATGGGCGATTTAAGATCTTATTGCGATTTATGTCAGAGTCTTCTGCCTATGTTTTCCTCGATGAGTTTTATAGTTTCTGGTCTTATGTTTAGGTCTTTAATCCATTTTGAATTTATTTTTGTGTATGGTGTTAAGAATTGTCCTAATATTATTCTTTTATACTTAGCTGACCAATTTATCCAGAACTATTTGTTCAATAGACTGTCTTTCCTCCACTGTATATTTTTGCCTCCTTTGTCAAATATAAGATGCCCATACATGCATGATCTTTATGATTTCTTTCCTTCTACTAACTTTGTTTGGTTATCTTGTTGTTGTTGTTCTTTTTCTAGTTGCCTTAGATGTATGGTTAGGTTATTTATTTGATTTGTTTCTTGACATAGGCTTGCATTGCTACACATTTCCAGCTTTGCACTGCTTTTACTGCATCTCATAGGTTTTGAGTTGTCTTGTTTTCATTGTCATTTGTTTCTAGGCATATTTTTATTTCTTTTNTCTAGTTGCCTTAGATGTATGGTTAGGTTATTTATTTGATTTCTTTCTTGACATAGGCTTGCATTGCTATACATTTCCCGCTTTGCACTGCTTTTACTGCATCTCATAGGTTTTGAGTTGTCTTGTTTTCATTGTCATTTGTTTCTAGGCATATTTTTATTTCTTTCCTTGATTTCTTCAGTGATCTGTTGGTTATTCAGAAGCATGTTGTTTAGCTTCCATGTGTTTGTGTTTTTTATAGTTTGTTTGTTTGTTTTCCCCCATTGTGATTAGAAAATATTCTTGAATTGATTTCAATATCTCTAAATTTACCAAGGCTTGATTTGTGACCCAAAATGTGATCTATCCTGGAAAATGTTTAATGTGCACTTGAGAAAAAATTAAATATATTGCTTTTGGATGAAATGTCCTATAGATATCAATTAGACCCAACTGGTCCATATATCTTTTAAAACTTGTGTTTCCATATTAACTTTCTGTCTGGATGATCTGTCTATTGGTGTGAGTGGGATATTAAAGTCCCCTACTATTATTGTGCTACTGTCGATTTCCCCTTTAATAGTAATAAATGTCACTCAGTCGTGTCCAACTCTTTGCGACCGCATGGACTATAGCCTACCAGGTTCCTCTGTCTATGGGATTTCCCAGGCAAGAATACTGGAGTGAGTTGCCATTTCCTTCTCCAGGAAGTATTTGAGGTGCTCATATATTAGGTGCATGCATATTTATAATTGTTGTATCTTTTTCTTGGATTAATACCTTGATCACCATGCAGAGTCCTTCTTTGTCTCTTGTAACAGTCTTTATTTTAAAGTCTATTTTATCTGATACAGTAATGCTGCTCCCTCTTTCTTTTGATTTCTATTTACATGGAATATCTTTTTCCAACTCCTCACTTTCTTTCTTTTCTTAAATTTAAATTTATTTATTTTAATTGGAGGCTAATTACTTTACAATATTGTATTGGTTTTGCCATACATCAACATGAATCTGCCACGGGTGTACACATGTTCCCCATCCTGGACCCCCCTTCCACCTCTCTCCCCATACCATCCCTCTGGGTCATCCCAGTGCACCAGCCTCAAGCATCCCGTATCATGCATCGAACCTGGACTGGTGATTCGTTTCTTATATGATATTATACATGTTTCACAATCTGTATGTGTCACTAGGTTTGAGGTGGGTCTCTTGTTGTTCAATCACTTAGTCGTGTCTGACTCTTTGCGACCCCCTGGACTGCAGCATACCAGGCTCCCCTGTCCTTCACCATCTCCTGAAGCCTGCTCAAACTCATGTATATCAAGTCAGTGATGCCATCCAACCATCTCATCCTCTGTCATCCCTGTCTCCTCCTACCTTCAATTTTTCCTAGCATCAAGGTCTTTTCCAATGAGTCAGTTCTTTGCATCAGGTGGCCAAACTATTGGAGTTTCAACTTCATCATCAGCTCTTCCAATGAATATTCAGGGTTGATTTTCTTTAGGATTGACTGATTTGATCTCCTTGCAGTCCAAGGGACTCTCAAGAGTCTTCTTCAGCATCACAGTTAGATGTTGAACACATCACATGTGTTCTTCATCACTCAGCCTTTTTTACGGTCCAACTCTCACATCCTTACTTGACTACTGGAAAAATTGTAGCTTTCACTATACAGACCTTGGTAGGCAAAGTAATGGATCTCTTGAAACCAGTATACATCAGAGTCTTGTTTTTGTATCCATTCAGCCAATCTGTGTCTTTTGGTTGGAGCACTTATCCCATTTACATTTAAGGTAATTATTGATAAGTATATCCTGTTACCATTTGCCTTGTTGTTTCAGATTTGTTTTTATGGGCCTTTTCTATGTTTCTCGTCTAGAGAAGTTCCTTTAGCATATGTTGAAGAGCTGGTTTTGTAGTGTTGAATCCTTTTAGCTTTTACTCGTCTGTCTGTAAAGCTTTTGATTTCTCGTTTGAATCTGAATGAGGTCCTTGCTGGATAGAATAATCTTGGTTGCAGGTTTTCCCCTTTCATCACTTTAAATATATCCTGACATTCCCTTCTGACCTGCAGAGTTTCTGTTGAAAGATCATCTGTTAGCCTTATGAGGGTTCTCTTGTATGTTATTTGTTGCTTTTAATATTTCTTCTTTGTATTTAATTTTTGTTAGTTTGATCAATATGTGTCTTGGCATGTTTCTTCTTAGGTTTATCCTGTATGGAACTCTCTGGACTTCTTGGACTTGAGTGGTTATTTCCTCTTCAATTTTAGGGAACTTTTTGAATATAATCTCCTTGAATATTTCCTCATGCCCTTTCCTTTAGTCTTCTTCTTCTCTGATGTCTATGATTGGAATGTTGGTGTGCTTCATGTTGTCCCAGAAGNAGGTTTATCCTGTATGGAACTCTCTGGACTTCTTGGACTTGAGTGGTTATTTCCTCTTCAGTTTTAGGAAACTTTTTGAATATAATCTCCTTGAATATTTCCTCATGCCCTTTCCTTTAGTCTTCTTCTTCTCTGATGTCTATGATTGGAATGTTGGTGTGCTTCATGTTGTCCCAGAAGTCTCTGAGACTGTCCTCATTTCTTTTTATCCTTTTTTCTTTATTCAGCTCTGCTTCAGTTATTTCCACCATTCTATCTTCTAGCTCACTATCTGTTTTTATGCTCATTTACTCTACTGTTAGTTCCCTCCAGTGTATTTTTAATATCAGTTATTGCATTATTTATAGTTGATTGTTTATTCTTTAATTGTCCTAGATCACTGTTAAACATTTTTTGTATCTTCTCAATTCGTGCCTCCAGTCTGTTTATCCATGCCCCCATTTTGTTTTCGAGATTTTGCATCATCTTTACTGTCATTACTCTGAATTATTTTTCAGGTACACTACCTATTACCTTCTCATTTCTTGGTCTTGTAAGTTTTTATCATGTTCCTTCATCTTTTGCATATTTCTCTGTATTTTCATTTTGTTAAGTTTGCAAATAGATGTGGAAAAAGTAGAAACTGTGACAGAATTTATATTCTTGGGCTCTAAAATCACTGCAGACAGTGACTGCAGCCATAAAATTAAAAGGCACCTGCTCCTTGGAAGAAAAGCTATGACAAAAGTCTGCTCTACACATCTGTGTCTCTTTTGCTGTTTTGCATACAGGGTCCTCATTACCATCTTTCTAAATTCCATATATATGTGTTAGTATACTGTATTGGTGTTTTTCTTTCTGGCTTACTTCACTCTGTATAATCGGTTCCAGTTTCATCCATCTTATTAGAACTGATTCAAATGTATTCTTTTTAATGGCTGAGTAATACTCCATTGTGTATATGTACCACAGCTTTCTTATCCATTCATCCGCTGATGGACATCTAGGTTGTTTCCATGTCCTGGCTATTAATGTTTGGGAGTTCATGTACACCCGTGGCAGATTCATGTCAATGTATGCCAAAACCAATAGAGTACTGTAAAGTAAAATAAAGTAAAATGGAAAAAAAAAAAGAAAAGCTATGACAAAACTAGATAGCATATTAAAAAGCAGAAATATCCTTTTGCCAACAAAGGTCCATATGGTCAAGGCTATGTTTTTTCCAGTAGTCACATATGCATGTGAAAGCTGGATAAGAAAGTAGGCTGAGAATTGGCAAATTGATGCTTTTGAGTTGTAGTGTTGGAGAAACTCTTGAGAGTCCCTTGGACAGCAAGGAGATCAAACTAGTCAATACTAAAGGAAATCAACCCTGAATATTCACTGAAAGCACTGATGATACAGTTGAAGCTCCAATATTTTGGACACCTGATGTGAAGAGCCAGCTCACTGGAAAAGACCTTGATGCTGGGAAAGACTGAGGGCAGGAGAGAAGGGGATGGATAACAGAGGAAGAGATGGTTGGATGGATGTAGATCCTACTCAAACTCAATGGATGTGAGTTTGAGCAAACTCTGGGAAACAGTGAAGGACAAGGAAGCCTGGAGTGCTAAAGTCCATGGGGTCACAAAGAGTAAGACACAGCTTAGCAACTGAACAACAACAACTAACAACAACAACAACTGTGGTTAGGGTCTCCATTCTGCAGTCTGGAAAATCACGTTTCCTCTTAATTGTGGAGTCTGCTTCCCATGGTGGGGTTGAAGCAGTGCCTTGTGAAGGTTCATGCGTGGCTGGGGAGACTTGTGCCTGTGTTCTGGTGGATAGAGCTGGATTTTTTCTCTGACGGGCAGTGCCATGCCCAGCAGTGTGTTTTGGGCTGTCTATGGGTTTGGCATAACTTTGGGCAGCCTATCTGCTAATGTGCAGTATTGTGTTCCTGTTTTGCTGAAGGACTGGTGTGGAGTGTCAGGACACTGGAACTTGCTGACCTTTGGGTGGGCTTGGTGTCAGTTCTAAGATGGAAGACTTTGGGAGGACTGTCACCTATTAATGTTCCCTGGGGTTGGCAGTTCACTGGTGAATCAAAGTCTTGGACTTATATCTCCTATCTTAGGGGTTCAGGCCGACCCCTACTGTAGCACCAACACCTCACAAGCTACACAGCACAGAAGACAAAACCCCAAGACACTTGGGTAAGGCAATACTCAACAGCCGGAACACCCAGTAAGACTCACACCAAAACCCTCCAACATTTCTCAGAAGGTTTCTGGACTTGTAGCGAGCAGTGTGGGGGTCACTAAGTTTCAAATCTGGCCTTACTCAAGCTTATGTTTGCTACTAAAGTTCACAGTTGCCCCTAAAGTCCATAGTTTGTTCCCTGTCCAGACATGAGGACAAAGTTCAGTTCAGTTCAGTCACTCAGTCGTTTCCAACTCTTTGCAACACCATGGAGTGCAGAACTCCAGGCTTCCCTGTCCATCACCAACTCCTGGAGCTTACTGAAACTCATGTCCATCGAGTTGGTGATACCATCCAATCATCTCTGTCATCCCCTTAACCTCTCGCCTTCAATGTTTCCCAGCATCAGGGTCTTTTCAAATGAGTCAGTTCTTCACATCAGATGGTCAAAGTATTGGAGCTTCACCTTCAGCATCAGCCCTTCCATTGAATATTCAGGACTGATTTCGTTTAGGATGGACTGGTTGGATCTCCTTGCAGTCCAAGGGAATCTCAACACCACAGTTCAAAGCATCAATTCTTTGGTGTTCAGCTTTCTTTATACTCCAACTCTCGCATCCATCATGATTACTGGAAAAACCATAGCTTTGACCAGACAGAAATTTGTTGGTAAAGTAATATCTCTGCTTTTAAATATACTAAGTAGATTCATCATAGTTTTTTTCCAAAGAGCAAGCATCTTTTAATTTCATGGCTGCAGTCACCATCTGCAGTGATTCTGGAGCCCCCCAAAATAAAGTCTGTCACTGTTTCCATTGTTTTCTCATCTATTTCCCATGAAGTGATGGGACCGGATGACATGATCTTCGTCTTCTGAATGTTGAGCTTTAGGCCAACTTTTTCACTCTCCTCGTTCACTTTCATCAAGAGGCTTTTTAGTTCCTCTTCACTTTCTGCCGTAAGGGTGGTGTCATCTGCATATCTGAGGTTATTGATATTTCTCCCAGCAATCTTGATTCTAGTTTGTGCTTCATCCAGCCCAGCATTTCTCATGATGCTCTCTGCATATAAGTTAAATAAGCAGGGTGGCAATATACAACCCTGACGTACTCCTTTTCCTATTTGGAATCAGTCTGTTGTTCCATGTCTGGTTCTAACTGTTATTTCTTAACCTGCATACAGATTTCTCAGGAGGCAGGTCAGGTGGTCTGGTATTTCCATCTCTTTCAAAATTTTCCAGTTTGTTGTGATCCACACAGTTGAAGGCTTTGGCATAGTGAATAAAGCAGAAGTAGATGTTTCTCTGGAACTCTCTTGGTTTTTTGATGATCCTGTGGATGTTGGCAATTTGATCTCTGGTTCCTGTGTCTTTTCTCTTTTTTAAAAATTTTAAATATAAATTTATTTATTTTAATTGGAGGCTAATTACTTTACAATATTGTATTGGTTTTGTCATACATCAACATGAGTCCACCATGGGTGTACACATGTTCCCCATCCTTTCAGATATTGAACATCTGGAAGTTCACGGTTCACCTACTGTTGAAGCTTGGCTTGAAGAATTTTGAGCATTACTTTCTAGCGTGTGAGATGAGTGCCACTGTGCAGTAGTTTGAGCATTCTTTGGCATTGCCTTTCTTTGGGACTGGAATGAAAACTGACCTTTTCCATTTCTGTGGCCACTGCTGCATTTTCCAAATTTGCTGATATATTGAGTGCAACACTTTCACAGCATCATCTTTTAGGATTTGAAAAATCTTAGCTGGAATTCCATCACCTCCACTAGCTTTGTTCAATGTCTTTATCCCTGCCTCCTGCATAAAGTCATGAACCTCTGTCCATAGTTCTTCAGGCACTCTATCAGATTTAATCCCTTGTATCTATTTGTCATTTCCACTGTCTAATCCTTTGAGAGGACAAAGCTCAAGGCTTATTAGAGCTCACTTGCTTGCTCAGGCTGAGGAGAGGGGAAGGTATGGCAACCACAATTGGGAGGTACCAGTGAGTGCCTGTGGAAGTAGAGACTTGTTGGATGCCGTTACAGTCTGAGAAAGGTTGTGAGCTCTCCCAGAGGAATTGGCCACAGGTTGTGGGTCCCTAAGAACATCTAAGCTGTTTAAGCTCCCAGCAAGGTATGGGAAGTAACCTGTGCCTGCTCACAGCCTGGTGGTAGCTCCTGCCTCTTGGACCAGGACTGCATTAGCAGCATTTTGTAGCTGCCCTTTGCACGTTCCCCACCTTTGGCAGTGGCATGTGTGTATGCTGTTGCTTCAATTCTGTCTGACTCTGTGCGGTCCTATGAACTGTAGTCTGCCAGACTGTCATGTCCATGGGATTCTCCAGGCAAAAATATTGGAGTCGCTTGCCATGCCCTTTTCCAGTGGATCTTCTTGATCCAGGGATCAAACCCGTGTCTCTTTCCCTGCATTGGCAGGGGAGTTCTCTACGCTAGCACCACCTGGGAAGCCCTTGGTAGTGGCAGTCACATTTAATTCCATAGCTGTGTGGAAATAATCCTCTCAGAGTAACCTCATGGCAGCCAACCCCAAACCTCTTTCTGGGGTCTGAGCCTATGTCTGAGCACCTTGCCCCATCCTCTTCTGAAAAATGATCTTCAGCACCAATTTCTATGGTGAATTTTCTCTGTTTTGCCCTCTGAGCCCCAACCGTTGCACTTCATCCTCTCTGACAGTTCTGAAGCTCCCACCTGGCCCCATCTATGATGAGCTTTCCTAGTGTGTGAGAACTTTTCTCCCTTCATGACTCCTCCTCTCAGGGCACAAGCCCCTGCCCTGAAATCCGTTGTCTCTTTTTATGCCTTTATCTTTTGCCCTACCTCATTCTAAGGAGATCACTTTACCAATTTGGAAGTTTGCGGTCTTCTGCTATTGTTCAGAAATTGTTCTGTAGGAGTTGTTCCATATACTGATGAATTTTTGATGTATCTGTGGGGAGGAAAGTGATCTCTCCATCTTACTCCTCCACCATCTTCCACTTCCTGGTTTTATTTTTAAATGCAACAAACCCATCTGTCAGTCAGTTTCCTCCAGAGATGTAGGGAAATATATTATACATTAAGCGATTTATTGCATGAAATTGGCTTATGCATCATAGGGGCTGGCTCAGTTCACTTCAGTTCAGTTCAGTTGCTCAGTCGTGTCTGACTCTTTGTGACCCCATGGACTGCAGCACACCAGGGTTCCCTGTCCATCACCAGCTCCCAGAGTTTAACCAAACTCATGTCCATTGAGTCAGTGATTCCATCCAACCATCTCATCCTCTGTCGTCCCTTCTCCTACCGCCTTCAATCTTTCCCAGCATCAGGATCTTTTCAGATGTGTCACTTCTTCGCTTCAGGTGACCAAAGTATTGGAGTTTCAACTTCAACATCAGTCCTGGCTAGGCAAATCCAAAATCTTCAGGGCAAGCCATTAGGAAGGGCAATCTGGAGTCCTGGGCATGAGCTGAAACTGCAATCTGCAGGTAGAATTTCTTCTTTAGGGAAAGCTTAATTCTTCTCTTTAACTGCTGGATTCAGTCCCAACCAGATTATTTAGGATAATCTCCTTACTTGGAGGCAACTGCTAATGAATGCTAATCATGTCTGCAAAATGCCTTCACAGTAACATCTAGATTTTTATTTAGTGAGGACTGTAACCTTGCCAAGTTGACACATAAAACTGCCTATTAAATTCCCTTTCCCAAAGTCCGATGAACATCCCTGAAGTTTTGAACTTTTCATATCAGCTAAACATTCTAGCAAAATACGCCCTTACACTGGGAGATTCCTTTGATTTGACTCTCCTCATTCCATATTCCCAGATGCTCCTGTTCAGTATTTAGGCAATCTCNAGGGGTTCAGGCCGACCCCTACTGTAGCACCAACACCTCACAAGCTACACAGCACAGAAGACAAAACCCCAAGACACTTGGGTAAGGCAATACTCAACAGCCGGAACACCCAGTAAGACTCACACCAAAACCCTCCAACATTTCTCAGAAGGTTTCTGGACTTGTAGCGAGCAGTGTGGGGGTCACTAAGTTTCAAATCTGGCCTTACTCAAGCTTATGTTTGCTACTAAAGTTCACAGTTGCCCCTAAAGTCCGTAGTTTGTTCCCTGTCCAGACATGAGGACAAAGTTCAGTTCAGTTCAGTCACTCAGTCGTTTCCAACTCTTTGCAACACCATGGAGTGCAGAACTCCAGGCTTCCCTGTCCATCACCAACTCCTGGAGCCTACTGAAACTCATGTCCATCGAGTTGGTGATACCATCCAATCATCTCTGTCATCCCCTTAACCTCTCGCCTTCAATGTTTCCCAGCATCAGGGTCTTTTCAAATGAGTCAGTTCTTCACATCAGATGGTCAAAGTATTGGAGCTTCACCTTCAGCATCAGCCCTTCCATTGAATATTCAGGACTGATTTCGTTTAGGATGGACTGGTTGGATCTCCTTGCAGTCCAAGGGAATCTCAACACCACAGTTCAAAGCATCAATTCTTTGGTGTTCAGCTTTCTTTATACTCCAACTCTCGCATCCATCATGATTACTGGAAAAACCATAGCTTTGACCAGACAGAAATTTGTTGGTAAAGTAATATCTCTGCTTTTAAATATACTAAGTAGATTCATCATAGTTTTTTTCCAAAGAGCAAGCATCTTTTAATTTCATGGCTGCAGTCACCATCTGCAGTGATTCTGGAGCCCCCCAAAATAAAGTCTGTCACTGTTTCCATTGTTTTCTCATCTATTTCCCATGAAGTGATGGGACCGGATGACATGATCTTCGTCTTCTGAATGTTGAGCTTTAGGCCAACTTTTTCACTCTCCTCGTTCACTTTCATCAAGAGGCTTTTTAGTTCCTCTTCACTTTCTGCCGTAAGGGTGGTGTCATCTGCATATCTGAGGTTATTGATATTTCTCCCAGCAATCTTGATTCTAGTTTGTGCTTCATCCAGCCCAGCATTTCTCATGATGCTCTCTGCATATAAGTTAAATAAGCAGGGTGGCAATATACAACCCTGACGTACTCCTTTTCCTATTTGGAATCAGTCTGTTGTTCCATGTCTGGTTCTAACTGTTATTTCTTAACCTGCATACAGATTTCTCAGGAGGCAGGTCAGGTGGTCTGGTATTTCCATCTCTTTCAAAATTTTCCAGTTTGTTGTGATCCACACAGATGAAGGCTTTGGCGTAGTGAATAAAGCAGAAGTAGATGTTTCTCTGGAACTCTCTTGGTTTTTTGATGATCCTGTGGATGTTGGCAATTTGATCTCTGGTTCCTGTGTCTTTTCTCTTTTTTAAAAATTTTAAATATAAATTTATTTATTTTAATTGGAGGCTAATTACTTTACAATATTGTATTGGTTTTGTCATACATCAACATGAGTCCACCATGGGTGTACACATGTTCCCCATCCTTTCAGATATTGAACATCTGGAAGTTCACGGTTCACCTACTGTTGAAGCTTGGCTTGAAGAATTTTGAGCATTACTTTCTAGCGTGTGAGATGAGTGCCACTGTGCAGTAGTTTGAGCATTCTTTGGCATTGCCTTTCTTTGGGACTGGAATGAAAACTGACCTTTTCCATTTCTGTGGCCACTGCTGCATTTTCCAAATTTGCTGATATATTGAGTGCAACACTTTCACAGCATCATCTTTTAGGATTTGAAAAATCTTAGCTGGAATTCCATCACCTCCACTAGCTTTGTTCAATGTCTTTATCCCTGCCTCCTGCATAAAGTCATGAACCTCTGTCCATAGTTCTTCAGGCACTCTATCAGATTTAATCCCTTGTATCTATTTGTCATTTCCACTGTCTAATCCTTTGAGAGGACAAAGCTCAAGGCTTATTAGAGCTCACTTGCTTGCTCAGGCTGAGGAGAGGGGAAGGTATGGCAACCACAATTGGGAGGTACCAGTGAGTGCCTGTGGAAGTAGAGACTTGTTGGATGCCATTACAGTCTGAGAAAGGTTGTGAGCTCTCCCAGAGGAATTGGCCACAGGTTGTGGGTCCCTAAGAACATCTAAGCTGTTCAAGCTCCCAGCAAGGTATGGGAAGTAACCTGTGCCTGCTCACAGCCTGGTGGTAGCTCCTGCCTCTTGGACCAGGACTGCATTAGCAGCATTTTGTAGCTGCCCTTTGCACGTTCCGCACCTTTGGCAGTGGCATGTGTGTATGCTGTTGCTTCAATTCTGTCTGACTCTGTGAGATCCTATGAACTGTAGTCTGCCAGACTCTCATGTCCATGGGATTATCCAGGCAAAAATATTGGAGTCGCTTGCCATGCACTTTTCCAGTGGATCTTCTTGATCCAGGGATCAAACCCGTGTCTCTTTCCCTGCATTGGCAGGGGAGTTCTCTACACTAGCACCACCTGGGAAGCCCTTGGTAGTGGCAGTCACATTTAATTCCATAGCTGTATGGAAATAATCCTCTCAGAGTAACCTCATGGCAGCCAACCCCAAACCTCTTTCTGGGGTCTGAGCCTATGTCTGAGCACCTTGCCCCATCCTCTTCTGAAAAATGATCTTCAGCACCAATTTCTATGGTGAATTTTCTCTGTTTTGCCCTCTGAGCCCCAACCGTTGCACTTCATCCTCTCTGACAGTTCTGAAGCTCCCACCTGGCCCCATCTATGATGAGCTTTCCTAGTGTGTGAGAACTTTTCTCCCTTCATGACTCCTTCTCTCAGGGCACAAGCCACTGCCCTGAAATCCGTTGTCTCTTTTTATGTCTTTATCTTTTGCCCTTCCTCATTCTAAGGAGATCACTTTACCAATTTGGAAGTTTGCGGTCTTCTGCTATTGTTCAGAAATTGTTCTGTAGGAGTTGTTCCATATACTGATGAATTTTTGATGTATCTGTGGGGAGGAAAGTGATCTCTCCATCTTACTCCTCCACCATCTTCCACTTCCTGGTTTTATTTTTAAATGCAACAAACCCATCTGTCAGTCAGTTTCCTCCAGAGATGTAGGGAAATATATTATACATTAAGCGATTTATTGCATGAAATTGGCTTATGCATCATAGGGGCTGGTTCAGTTCACTTCAGTTCAGTTCAGTTGCTCAGTCGTGTCTGACTCTTTGTGACCCCATGGACTGCAGCACACCAGGGTTCCCTGTCCATCACCAGCTCCCAGAGTTTAACCAAACTCATGTCCATTGAGTCAGTGATTCCATCCAACCATCTCATCCTCTGTCGTCCCTTCTCCTACCGCCTTCAATCTTTCCCAGCATCAGGATCTTTTCAGATGTGTCACTTCTTCGCTTCAGGTGACCAAAGTATTGGAGTTTCAACTTCAACATCAGTCCTGGCTAGGCAAATCCAAAATCTTCAGGGCAAGCCATTAGGAAGGGCAATCTGGAGTCCTGGGCATGAGCTGAAACTGCAATCTGCAGGTAGAATTTCTTCTTTAGGGAAAGCTTAATTCTTCTCTTTAACTGCTGGATTCAGTCCCAACCAGATTATTTAGGATAATCTCCTTACTTGGAGGCAACTGCTAATGAATGCTAATCATGTCTGCAAAATGCCTTCACAGTAACATCTAGATTTTTATTTAGTGAGGACTGTAACCTTGCCAAGTTGACACATAAAACTGCCTATTAAATTCCCTTTCCCAAAGTCCGATGAACATCCCTGAAGTTTTGAACTTTTCATATCAGCTAAACATTCTAGCAAAATACGCCCTTACACTGGGAGATTCCTTTGATTTGACTCTCCTCATTCCATATTCCCAGATGCTCCTGTTCAGTATTTAGGCAATCTCATTGACATTTTATTTCAGACTGAGTTACTTCTTCTACAGATGGTTTAGTGCCGTGGTTATGTCTTAGAGTGTTCTCATTCTTTTATTGAATTTTAACTGACAAATACGTCCAAGGATTATCTTCAGAAGTTGTTTATTTTTTAATTAAACTATTTATTTTAGATTAATTGTAGATTTACATGCAATGGTAACAAATGATACAGAGAGATCCTATGTGCCCTTTACCTAGTTTCTTCTAATAGTGCATGAGTGCATGCTAAGTCACTTCAGTTCTGTCTGACTCTTTGGGACCCTATGGACTGTACCTCACTAAGCCCCTCTGTCCATGGGATTCTCCAGGCAAGAATACTGGGAGGGGTTGCCATGCCCCGTTCAGGACATCTTCCTGACCCAGGTACTGTACCTGCTTCTTTTATGTCTCCTGCATTGGCAGGCAGTTTCTTTACCACTAGTACCATCTAGAAAGCCCTCCCCTAATGGTAACATCTTGTAAAACTATACTATAATGTAAACAACCAGGATAATGGCAGTGATATAACAAAGATGCAGAATGCTATCATTACCACAACCTTACTAGTTGCCCTGATATAGTCATGCCCACTTTCCTCCCACACATCCCTCCTCCATTCTTTTTTTTTCTTTTTAATTTATTTATAATTGGGGGGAAATTACAAGGTTGCATGGTTTCTGCCATACAACAATGTGAATCAGCCACAGATACACATATGTCCCTTCCCTCCTTAACCTCCCTCCCAACCTCTCACCCCATCCCACACCTCTAGCCTGTCACAGAGCACTGGGTTTAACTCCTGTGCCCATACAGTACACTGATTATCTATTTTACACACGATAGTGTATATACTTCACTGACTCTATTTTATACATGATAGCGTATATAGGTCAGTGCTACTTTCAATTTGTCATGCCCTCTCCTTCCCCCACTGTGTCCAAAATCTGTTCTTTAGGTCTGTGTCTCTATTATTAACGCTACTGGTGAATCAATCACTAATCTATTTCTCAATTCTATAATTTTGTCAATGCAATGTTATGTAGATGAATTATACATCTACAATTGGGGGATTGGCCCTCATTTTTCACTAGGTATAATTCTCTGAAATTTTGCCAGGTAGTTGATTATATCAGTAGTTTGCTCCAATTGATCACTAGTAACATTACATAGTGCAAAAATACCATGGTGAATGGACCAACCATTCACCCATGGAAAAACAACTGTGTTGTTTTCAGTCTTGGCTGTTAGAATATGAGAGTTACTTAAGTAGGTTCTTTTCTTTGGGAAATAATTCATATAATATTAATCCTTTTAAAGTATATTCAGTGTGTTTTAAATATATGTACAACCATCAGCACTATAATATTTGCCATTATATTCCAGAACATTTTTATTGTTCTAAAAGAAGCCCCATGCCCATTAGCAGTCACTGTCCATTCTTCCTTCCCCTTACTCATGACAATCTAATCTATTTTCTGTCTCTAGGGCGTTTCCTATTCTGGATATTTCATACAATGTATGACATCTGTGTCTAGGTTTTTAAAATTAGTAGAATGTTTTCAGGGTTATTCAGTAGGTAGGCATGTAACAGCGTACTTCCCTTCATGGAAGCATACATCTGATTTGATGCAAAACTTCTTGTGGAATGGAGAGAGGTGGATCCAGTGAGCTCCAACATTTGATAAACAAAAGACAGAAAGATAAGTTTCACAAGAAAAGAGCTGAAACCTGATGTTATCTAAATATTTATTGTATGGTATAATTTGATATAGTGACTAAATGTGAAATAAAACATTTGACTGATTTCTAAGTACCTCTAGGCTCCTGAAATCTCCTCCTTGTGGTGCATAGGTCTGGTGCAGAGAAGGACATCAACTTTGATTTCTAGCAAATGCCTAAAATACTCATGGCATTGGGTAGGTGGGAGGGATAATAAAATTGGGGCCCTCATGTATGTAAGGGTCAGATTACTAGTGATCCTGTATGTTATTTCAAACTTTAGGACTTCATTGTTTGAGCAATACAAACTAGAGAAGGATTATATTTCATTAGCAAAACTAGGGCAATATATAGATGGAAGGTAGAAGAAATGGCCAGAGGTAAAAAGACTAATTAAATTATTAAAATTATTCAGGCAAGAGAGAAGAGTATTAATTTTGTGGTCCACAGAACAGCCTTAATTTAAGATGACTTTCTCTTTTTCTATCTCCTGTCCAGATGGCTGCAAGCTACACACTGGCCTTTGTCCTCTGCACCATGAGCTGTGACTTTCTCTTCATGAGTGTGTTGAAAGCAAAAGTAACAATCCCAATTCTCCTAACTTAAGCAAGAGAATATTTTTGACTTTTAACTAAAAAAAAAAAAAAAAAAAAAAAAACAAGTAGCTAGAAAAACAGCGTCAACCACAGATGACATATGACTGTTGCTTTGTTGGAGTCTCAAGATTTCTCTGTGCATTCCTATTCCTTTGTGTGTTGTGTGGACTTTTTAANAAAAAAAAAAAAAAACACACACGCAGCTAGAAAAACAGCATCAACCACAGATAAAATATGACTGTTGCTTTGTTGGAGTCTCAAGATTTCTCTGTGCATTCCTATTCCTTTGTGTGTTGTGTGGACTTTTTAATTCTATATTGGACCTTGGGATTGAGAAGAACATCAGAGGCTGGTACCCTGTAAGTGAAATGGCATGGAGCTCTTGGCTCTGACACTGGCAATTTTAAGTTTATTCCTTTTCAGAGTCAGTTTTATGGTTTCAGTAGAACTGAAAGTATGCTCCTCAAAATGGCTTTGTGGCCAAAAATATGTTAGTCAGATTATAGTCATTCCTCCAAGCACTACAGGATGAGGAGAATTAAACTATTGTTGTTCCCTTCATGGATCACAGCCTTGTTGTGGCAAAGGAACTTGCATAACTGAAGGAAGCCATGAGCAATATTGTGCAGGACCATCCAAAATGGACAGGTCGTGTTGACGAGTTCTGACAAAGTGTGGCCCACTGGAAGAGGGAATGGCAAACCACTCTAGTATTATTTCCACAAGGACCCCATGGACAGTATAAAAAGGCAAAAATATATGACCCTGGAAGATGAGACCCCAAGGTCAGAAGATGTTCAATATGCTACTGGAAAAGAGTGAAGGGCAACCACTAACAGCTCGAGAAAGAAGGAAGTGGCTGGGCCAAAGCAGAATTAGCTCAGTTGTGGATGTGCCTTGTGGTAAAAGTGAAGCCTGATGCTGTAAAGAACAATATTGCATAGAAACATGGGATGTTAGATCTGTGAATCAAGGTAAAGTGGATGTGGTCAAGCAGGAAGTGGCAAGATTGAACTTTGACATCTTAGGAATCAGTGGACTAAAATGGATGGAATAGGTGAATAGAATTCATATGACTATTATATCTACTACTGTGGGCAAAAATACCTTATAAGAAATGCAATAGCCCTCACAGGCAACAAAAGAGTCTGAAATGCAGCACTTGGGTGCAATATCAAAAATGACAGAATGATCTAGGTTCATTTCCAAGGCAAACCATTCAACATCACAGTAATCCAAGTCTATGGCCTGACCACTAATGGTAAAGAAGCTGAACAGTTCTATGAAGACATACAAGACCTTCTAGAACTAAAAAAATAAGGATGTCCTTGTCATCACAGGGAATTGAAATGCAAAAAGAGGAAGTCAAGAGATACCTGGGATAAAGGGCAAGTTTGGCCTTGGAGTACAAAATGAAGCAGGGCAAAGGCTAATAGAGTTTGGTCAAGAAAACTCACTGGTCATAGCAGACACCCTCTTCCAACAACACAAAGACAGTTCTACTCATGGACATCACCAGATGGTCAATGTCGGAATCAGATTGATTATACCCTTTGTAGCCAAAGATGGAGAGGCTCTATATAGTCAGCAAAACAAGACCTAGAGCTGACTATGGCTCAGATCATGAATTCCTTATTGCAAAATTCAGGCTTAATTTGAAGAAAGTCAGGAAAACCACTAGGCCATTTAGATATGCCCTTATGATTATAGAATGGAGATGACAGATTCAAGGGATTAGATTAGGTAGACAGTGCCTGAAAAACTATGGACAAAGGTTTGTAACACTGTACCAGAGGCAGTGACCAGAATCATCCCCAAAAAAGAGAAATGCAAGAAAGCAAAATGGTTGTCTGAGGAGGCCTCACTAATAGTTGAGAATATAAGAGAAGTGAAAGGTAAAGGAGAGAGAGAAAGATATACTCTAACTGAATGCAGAGTTCCAGAGAATATCAAGGAGAGACAGAAAAGTATTTTTAAGTGAACAATGGAAAGAAACAGAGGAAAACAATAGAATGGGGAAGACTAGAGATCTCTTCAAGAAAACTGGAGACATCAAGGGAATATTTCATACAAAGATGGACACAATAAAGGACAGAAATGACAAGGACCTAACAGAAGCAGAAGAGATTAAGAAGAGGTGGCAAGAATTCAGAGAAGAACTGTACAAAAAAAGGTCTTAATGACCCAGAATACTATGAAAGTGTAGTCACTGACCTAGAGCCAGATATCTTGGAGTGGAAAGTCAAGTGGGCCTTAGAAAGCATTACCATGAACAAAGCTAGTGGAAGTGATGGAATTCCAGCTGAACTATTTAAAAATCTTAAAAGATATTAAAAGATAGATCCTCTATGACCCGTATCCTAGACTAATGGAGATAAAAACAAAAAATAAACAATTGAGGGCTAATGAAACATAAAAGCTTTTGCACAACAAAGAAAACTAAAAAGAAGATAACCCTTAGAATGGGAGAATATAATAGCAAATGAAGCAACTGACAAGAAGTATTTTGCAAAATATACAAGCAACTCATACAACTCAATACCAGAAAAACAAATAACCCAATCAAAAAGTGGGCAAAAGACTAAACAAATATTTCTTCAATGATGACATATAGATGGCTAATAAATACATGAAAAGATGCTCAACATCACTCATTATTAAAGAAATGAAAATCAAACCTACAATGAGATATCACCTCACACTTGTTGGAATGGCCATCATCAAAAAATCCACAAACAATAAATATAGGAAAGGGTGTGGAGAAAAAGGAACCGTCTTGCACTGTTGGTGGGAATTTAAATTTATACATCCACTGTGGAAGACAGTATGGAGATTCTTTTCAAAACTAGAAATAAAACTACCATATGAAAGCCCAGAGATAAATCCACACACATATGGACACCTTATCTTTGACAAAGGAGGCAAGAATATACAATGGAGTAAAGACAATCTCTTTAACAAGTGGTGCTGGGAAAACTGGTCAACCACTTGTAAAAGAATGAAACTTGATCACTTTCTAACTCCACACACAAAAATAAACTCAAAATGGATTAAAGATCTAAATGTAAGACCAGAAACTATAAAACTCCTAGAGGAGAACATAGGCAAAACACTCTCCGACATAAATCACAGCAGGATCCTCAATGATCCGCCTCCCAGAATTCATGGAAGCAACCTATATGACCATTGACAGATGAATGGAGAAAGAAACTGTGGTACATGCGTACAATGGAATAAATTACTCAGCCATAAAAAGGAATGTATTTGAACCAGTTATAATGAGGTGGATGAACTTAAAGCCTATTATACAGAGTGAAGTAAGTCAGAAAGAGGAAAACAAATATTATATTTTAATGCATATATATGGAATCTAGAAAAATGATAATGATGAACCTATTTGCAGAGCAGCAATGGAGACATAGACATAGAGGACAGACTTATGGATATGGATGGGGAAAGGAAGGAGAGGTTGAAGTGAATGGAGAGAGTAGCATGGAAATATATACACTGCCATATATAAAATAGCCAATAAGAGTTTGCTGTATGACTCAGGGAACTCAAACAGGGTTCTATAACAACCTAGAGGGGTAGGACGGGGTGGAAAGTGGGAGGAAAGTTCAAGAGGGAAGGGATATATGTACATCTATGGCTGATTCATGTTGATGTATGGTAGAAACCAACATGATATTGTAAAGAAGTTATCCTTCAATTAAAAATAAATAAACTTTTGAAAATCCTAAAAGATGATACTGTTAAAGTGTTGAGCTCAATATGCCAGCAAAATTGGAGAACTTAGCAATGGCCACAGGACTGAAAAAGGTAAGTTTTCACGTCAATTCCAAAGAAAAGCAATGCCAAAATATATTCAAGCTACTGTACAATTGCACTCATTTCACAGGCTAGCAAGGTAATGCTCAAAATTCTTCAAGATAGGTTTCAGCAGTACTAGAAATTCCAGATGTACAAGCTGGGTTTAAAAAAAGAGGAACTAGAGATCAAATTGCCAACATTCATTGGATCATAGAAAAAGCAAGGGAATTTCAGAAAAGCATCTACCTTTGCTTCATTGATATGCTAAAGCTTATCAATGGAAAATGACAAACCTAGACGGCATACTTGGAGAAGGCAATGACACCCCACTCCAGTGCTCTTGCCTGGAAAATCCCATGGATGGAGGAGCCTGGTAGGGTGCAGTCCATGGGATCGCAAAGAGTTGGACATACTGAGCAACTTCACTTTCACTTTTCACTTTCATACATCAGAGAAAGAAATGGCAACCCACTCCACGGTTCTTTCCTGGAGAATCCCAGGGACGGGAGAGCCTGGTGGGCTGCTGTCTATGGGGTCGCACAGAGTCGGACACGACTGAAGCAACTTAGCAGCAGCAGCAGCAGCAGCAGATAGCATACTAAAAAGCAGAGACATCATTTTGTTGACAAAGATTNTGGTAAATAATCTGCCTGCCAATTCAGGAGCCTCAGGTATGATTCCTAGGTTGGCAAGATCCCCTGGAGAAAGAAATGGCAATTCATTCCAATATTCTTGCCTGGGGAATCCCATGGACAAAAGAGTCTAGAGGGCTACAGGTCATGGGGTCACAAAAGAGCTGGACACAACTTAGCGATAAAACAGCAGCAGCAGTAGCAATACATTTTACCATTCTTCTATTACAAGTAAATTTTAAAAATTATTTCAACCATAATTCCATGAACTATTCCAGTGACAACTATGATTAATTTGGAAGGAAAAAACAACAACAACAACAAAAAAAAAAACACAGAAAACACTTGGGATATATGTATACCTATGGCTGATTCATGTTGAGGTCTAACAGAAAACAGCAAAAGTCTATAAAGCAATTATATTTCAATGAAAAATAAATTAATTGAAAAAAAAGTGCACACAGTACTTCTGTTTTCTCCTAAATATCTAAATCTTTGCCATTGCAATTACTTTTATTTATTTATTTTTTTAAAATCTTGTGGTCAAAACTGTGAAAAGACAAAGAAAGCCAAAATGCCTTTGCATGTTTCATCTTTCTTTCACTGCCTTCTAAGACTTTCAAGTTGCAGCTTTCTTCCTCTTCTGACAGACATTATGCAAGCTAAGTTAAACTCTGAGTCCAAAGCTGAGTGTGGAATGGGGTCTGTAGAGAAAACTGTCAGATAGCTCTGTGGCATGTCTTTGTTATCAACAATTGCTGTGCAAAATCCATGTAGAATGGCTTCCTCATAAAACAGAGCTCACTGCAAATATTCCTTGTTATAGCTTCAAGTCAACACGAATCTCTCATTTTAAACTTGCTAATGATTTAGAGAATATGTGCCGGGTAAACTGCCTATTTGATTTCCCCTCTTTGCCAAAATGTCTTTGAGGTTCTGGGAAAAGGCAAGTCCATTTTATTTGCAAAACCCGTTAAGCTTCATTTCATTTCATTTAAATAAACATCATTGAGTGCCTCCTACTTGCTAGATGCTCACTGGGTGCTGTGAGAAAGAAGAAAATACAAAGGATAAAAGAGGTAGATGTCTCTGCCCTTGAGTTTAAAATCTACTAGAAAGCAATGAGATGTGTGAACAAATAATTCTCATTCCAAGCAGAATAAAATAAGGCTAAACAAAAGGACATACATTGTGCTGAGTGATTGCAAAGGAATATAGGAAACCATTTTAATGGGAAAATAGATCATATTTGAGGTAAGCCTGGAAGGATGTCTAAGATTTTAATAAGGGGAAAAGAAAGAAAAAGGCAGTCAAATCACTGAGGAGCTCCTGCTAGCATTTTCCCTTAGGAATCAGGGGTTGCAGTGAAGGCTTCTGTGTACACAAGTTTGTTCAATTCTAAACAGCAACACTTTGACTAAGTCTTATTATCACTTTGCTATTATTGAGGAATCCAAGTCATCTAATTAAGGTCATAAATCTAAAAATAGAACTGGAACTTGACCTAGACCTAGACCTAAGACCTAGACTGAGATGACAGACAAGAATGAGCATGGAAGGATGAAAATGTATGTGTTCAGAAAATTGCCTACAGGGTCTGCCATATAATAGATGGTCAGCAAAATCTTTACAAAGGAACAACATCTCTTTTCCTAAGAAAGGAAAGACATATGTATTTCATGTTAGTAACAAATAAATCCCTCAATTTCAGAGGCAGAATATATATAGCTTCAACCCTTGCTCATGAAAACCCACTGAAGACTCTCTGCTAGTTCCCTTCTGGGGAGTGGGACAGGCGCCTGCACTGTGGCAGGTATCCTGCAGCTACAGTATCTAAATCATCTACAGAGTTTAAACCATCTGCATCATACAGAGAGTCACAGAAAGAAAGAAGAAATGCAGAGAACTCACATCTAAAAGCAAAAGCTTTTCTATGTTTTGGCCTTAGATGAACAATCACATCTGTTTATAGGTCCCTGGGCGGAACTAGTCACAAGGCCCGCCTTTAATTACATTGTCTTCCTAGATGTTCAGGAAGAGGAAAATGAAAAGATTTTGTGAATGCAAAGCGTAGTTTCTGGCATAGAAGGCAATGGTATTTTAGGATGTATGCAAATTTACTAACCTAATATATAATATGTAAATTTATATTGCATTAGTTATAACATATAAGATAGAATAACACATATTGTGTACTAGATATAAAGTACTATATACTGTATATGTAATAATGCTGTCTCTTANCTTTACTTATAAAAATAGGCAGTAGTTCAGGAATGACCTTTGCTGAGCACAATTCCAATGAAGGCTAATGAGGAGGAAAAATTAAATCCAAAGCCTAGGGCCTGCAGGCAGGGGACCATAAAAGTATCATGTGAATCCAGATGATGAATAGTAGGTAGAACTGGAGAGATTTTTTGAGAACCTAACTGGAACTTTTTTTAAAGGTAGTAACGAAGCTGAAATAGGTATCATGTTGTTTAAGAGCAATTCTTCTGTAGAAATGCATTTGTTCCAATATCTAGGCCTTAGCTGACTCAGACTCCACGCACATGGTTCAAGGGATAGAGTTCCATATGTGGATTCAGTGGGGACCCTTAGCTTATAGTATGTGACCATGCAGAAGCTAATTCATTCTTCTGAGCTTTAGTTAGTTAATATGTAACCAAGACTGCCTGAAAGAAGCTTTTAAGAAGGTTGCATTAGCCAAGACGTGCAAAAATTCTAAGGCAGTGTCTAACATATAGTGAGTACTTGGCAAGTGCTGTTTGTCTTTCTATTTTATAGAGTTGTTAGGTGCATAAAATAAAAATAAACACAGTGGTTTAAGAGATCACATTGGAAATTGTAAAGTAGTATGCAGATGCAGTTGAAATTCTTGCCTGTATGCTGAACATGACTTGATCTTTCTCCTAAGCTCTAGAACCTTATCTCAATGGGTTATGACAGCTTCCAACCTCCTGTCACTCCAACTGATCCTTCAAAGTCATTTTCATGGAAACTTGTCCTCATGATAATATATTCTCAAATAATATTTGCTGAACAGAA
>SJYX01022189.1:33456-45427 GCA_006410675.1 Oreotragus oreotragus
AAAAAAAAAATCACTGAAATTAAAAAAAAAATCTGGACAGTTATATTTCATCCTCAACAATAAAGGGGTTCTTTTTGTAAGCGAGAAGGAGAACAGAGATTCTGGGGGCAGTGAACAGCTGCCTTGGTCATTTCTACTTATTATTCTCTAAAAGTCTTTTATTATTGAAAAATGTGAACATATACAATTAGGAGAGTACAGTGAACCCCATGCTCAACCCATCATTGGGTTTTGACCACTATTAATTTGTAGCAAATACTGTTTCAGCTATACTTCATCTCCTCCCACCCCTTGCCTCCCAGAATATTTTGAAACATATCTCAAATGTATCTTTTCACCTAAAAACATCTCCATGTTTATCTCCTAAAGATAGAAACTTTTTAAAAAGTGTTTATTTTTTAAAACTGTTTGTTTTTTAAAGTAGAATTCACACAAGATTTACAAATTGTTATTTGGTTGATACATTTCTTAAATCTCTTTTGATCGGGACACACCTTATTTAGAGCTAAAATCCTATAGCAGGATCAAAGCCTTTCATTGTAGGGCTAAATGTACAGCTTAAAATATCAACTCTACAAAAAATAACATAATAACAGAAATTCAACCTGGAGCATCAAGGGCAAACATTATCAGATTATTCCCCATGAAAAAATTGAAGACGAAGACAGCTTAAAAGCACTGAATACAAGAGAAGGGGAAAATGTGGGGAAAAAAATATAGAAATGAGCAATTGGATCATACTATCTACTTCTGATTTCTCTCTGGGACTTGGCAGGACTCCTTTAGCTGCAATGACAGAAACTCAATCCAAACTGACTTAGGCAAGAAAAAGATTTTATTTGGCTTATGAAACTGTAAAGTGTGTGTGTGTGTGTGTCTGTGTGTATTTAGTTACAGCTGAACCCAGGTACTCATACCTTTAGGAAACTACTCCTTCTCTCAGTTATGTGTTCCTCTGTGTTGGTTCCATTCTCAGGCAGCCTGTTCCCTATAATGACCACTGGTATCTACAGATTTATACCCTAATGGGTTAGCAGTTCTCACTTTCCTAAGAGATCTAGCAAAAACCCCAGGACTGAATCTCATCAGCCTGACTTGGGTTATCTACTCACTCCTGAGTCAATCAGTCTGTTTGAAATGGCTTGATTCACTAGACAGCCTGGAGTTGGAAGCCAGGGCAGCCTACCCTACAGAGTCTCAGAGCAGGACAGAGGTAATTTCTCAAAGGAAAACCTAGCAACACTTATGAGACAATGGGGACAGGGAGGTATAAAACAAAACAAAAACCTGTCTTCTTCAGAGTTATGACCTCATATATCGAAGAGGAAAAAAAGATGGAAAGAGCAAGATGTAAGAAATTGCTGGACTGTTCCTTGCAAGAAGTATGAGCAAAAGTAATGTGAACTCTAGTCTTCAGGAGAAAATAATAACAACAATAACATCAGTTAACATTTATGGGGTACTTATTCTAATTCAGGCATTTTACATATGTTATCCTATTTAACCTTTGTAATAAATGTATGAATACTTATATTATGATCTGCACTTTACAGATGAGGAAACAGAGGCTTATATTTAAGTAACTTGCCCAAGTCAATAGATGGCAAAATGGGACCCTGACCTCAGAACTGGTCCTCTTTCCCATGATGCTCTGCTGCTCCCCAGGAGCCAGGGGTCATTTGCTCCCATGTTTTGTGTTTCTGAACCTATAGCCTTCCATCATCATTTAATTCCCTCATGACATATCACCCCATGAACAATTTTAAATTAGTCATGAATTCCAAGCTTTTCATACCCAATTGACTCTGACAGAAAAGACTTTACTTGTATGTTTGTACTTCTTTCTCTTTCAGTTAAGTGTCAAACTTAATCTCCAGATGTCCCTAAATCAGAATTAATTAAAGTCTTCCCTGTAGAATAAAGATCACAGATTTCTTTAAGCAATAGAACTCTGCATTTCTAGGCAGCTTGGGAAATGTTTATTCCAGTGACTAGTTATCAGTTGGTCCAGTAAGTTTGGGGACAGGTTCATAGCTTTCTGCTGATGGGTCTTCCTTTCGTAAGAGGGAAGTCCCACTGTAACAGGTGGGCTGTGTTCTGAGATACCTCACCTATCACGGAGGATAGTCTGACCTTTTAAGGAGTTATTACACCCGAGGCAGATTATGTTTTTACATTTCCTACTAAACTACATTCCTTTGACTTCCCTTTGGTATTTATTTACCTCTCTATGGCTGCCCACCATAGCTTGCAGGATCTTAGTTCCCCAACCAAGGACTGAACCCTGGGCCCACTGCAGTGAAAGCATCAGGTCCTAACACTGGACCACCAGGCAGGGAATTCCCTTTTGGTTTGGTTTTAAAAGCCATTTTCAATTGACAAGATTAAAATCCAAAGCATGTCATACAGATCTCACAGGAATTATTCCTCAATTCTCATCATTTGTCATAGCAGCTGAGGTCATCCCAGAAAATCAAACTTCTCACTTTTACAGTGTTTCAAACCCTTCTCACTTTTACAGTGTTTCAAAATGAGTTATACCTGGGGGAGATTTTTTAAACCAGAGAAGAGAGGAGAAAGAAAAAAGCATACACTTTCACCCTAGTGTTCTTTCTTTATTGAGTCTTTATCCTATGTATAATTTTTTAATTTTACAGTCAAGCCCCAATTTCTGTGCCTCCAGGCTGCTCTTAACAAAGGCCCAGGGCTAAGTGATACTGATAGCGAAAAACAGGGAAGCCTGGCATGCTGCAGTCCATGGAGTCCCAAAGAGCCGGACATGACTTAGCGACAGAACAACAGAAAATAGGCAGTATCTTTAGAGGCAAGAAAGGAAAGCCCCCAGCAGGAAAACCTCTCTCTCTCTCCTTCCTTTCCTCTCTCACTCTTTCCCATCTCCCATATGTAAAATTGCACTCAATAGTAAGACAAAGAAGACAGAAAGCAGAAACCTCAAGAGACCTTTTCTTAGTCCCAGCTCAGTCATTAACTGGCTCTGGGAACTTGAGAAATGAATGACTTCTGAGATCACATCCAGCTCAGAGAAATAGATATTTTTCCTCCAAAAATGTTTCTCTCTTCCTGTAACTTGCTTTTTAAATATAAATATGACTAGGTAGAGGATAATAGAGTTTTAGGTTAGAAAAGAGAACTAAGATTGCCTCATGGATTTTTCTTTTCCTATTACTTAACAAATGTACCTCACATAAGGTTTTTTTTTTTTTTAAGTCCTTTCCAAAAAATCACTAATAATTGTCAACAGGAAAAGGAGATAATGAAAGGTAATAAACTTTAAAAACTGATCTAAAGGAGGAAAACAAGATCCTGGACAGAGAGTGGAAGCAGAGAATGGCCCAGCTTCTAACACCACCACCACCCCTGAAATCATACTGGAGACTCCACATGTCTGAAATTTGAAGGAAATCTGAAAATTAACAACTGAAGGATAATCTTTATTTTTTCTCTCTTCTTGCCCACAACAGTCTCTCTAAATGGGTCTAGTTTCCCATTGGAAAATTATCCAAAGGTTGAGAATATTCTCCAAAACAGTAGATTATTACTTGAAACCGTGAAAAGCAGAACGTTGGTTTAGGATATCTAACAGTGAAAGAAAATGAAAGATAAAAGGAGAAAGGAAGGCAAGGAAGAAAGAAATCTTGCAAAGACTGATAAGGAAAATGACCTACAGGGATACATATTAAAAGGAATAGCAAGAAATTTTATATCTATGTGAACTGTATACATATTAATTATTTAAAAATAAGTCCTCATAGAAAAGAGAATGAATATAAACAAAAGAAAAAGATGTAAGGAAAGCATTAGACTTATAAATCGAGGGTCTAAACAACAGCATTACAGAACTACTATATTGAAGTATAATACAAATAGCAAGAAATAGAAAAGACATCATTGAAAGTCAAGGTAAAAGAAAAGCTTAAGATGATTACGGTACATGCAGTTGAAAAAGAAAAGAATGAAAGTAAATACAGAGAAGTCCACCAAAATAGAGGATAGGAATGATTCAACATGAGGATGATTGGTGTCCCAAATGTAAAGTACACGAAAAATGGATCAGAAGACTACAAAAGACGTAATAAAGGTGATTACCTAAGGGGGGTTTAAAAAGTTAAGCCTGTAGATTTCATCTGAGTCAAATTTATTAAGACATACTCCACAACTAGAAATATTCAAGTTAAATTATGCAACTTTGAATATGGTGCTGCTGCTAAGTCGCTTCAGTCATGTCCAACTCTGTACGCTTCCATAGACGGCAACCCACCAGGCTCCACCGTCCCTGGGATTCTCCAGGCAAGCACACTGGAGTGGGTTGCCATTTCCTTCTCCAATGCATGAAAGTAAAAAGTGAAAGGGAAGTCTCTCAGTCGTGTCCGACTCTTCATGACCCCATGGACTGCAGCCCACCAGGCTCCTCCGTCCATGGATTTTCCAGGCAAGAGTACTGGAGTGGGGTGCCATTGCCTTCTCTGAACTTTGAATATAAAGAGTTCTTTAATCATTAAGGTGAAAAGCAAATTGGCTACAAGAAAGGAAAATGTCAGGGTGCGCTTAGCTTTTTACATTGTATCATTCAATATCCTGGCAAGAATCAGAAGGAAAAGTCGAATTGGATAATTGGGGGAGAATTAATAAAAAGGGCTGTCCACAATGCGCAGTCAGAGATTATAGAAGGTAACAAATGATGGTGAATTTCCCTGGGGTTCACAACCTCAAGGACCAGTTAGTACCTCTAAGCACAAAGACTAACGGTCATGTGAGCCTGGGGTGGCAGCCGTATGGAGGGGTGACCTGGCAGGAGGTGTGGCCTCTGGTTAGGTTCAGAGCATCCTTGTGCAGCAGGAAGGAAGCTGAGAGAGTAAGTACCTGCTTCCCCTCTCCTCCTACCTGTGGATCTTCCCACTGCCGTTGACTACATCCATCCTGAAGTCAGAAGGCAAAGGAAACTCTTGAAGCAGTTCATATAGGTCAGGTCACCTGGCTCCAGAGCTGGATGGAAAACCATGGAGAGTGGATACTGAGGGGCAAGCAGAAGGTAGCCAGGACACGCAGTTAGATTATGGCACTCACATACCGACAAGCTTTGTGAATTTCATAAAATATTTCTTAGAACAGGCATCAATATTTACATATAAATATTTGAAATCAACTACTATAATAAGTTACATAACTGTTTATTTTATTTGACAGACGCTTTCCCCAAAGCTTTTAAAACGCTTAATAGATACTATTATATTGATACTTACGAAGTGGGCAGTTGTCCAGTTCTTGAACTGGAGAAGAGTAAGGCTTGCCAAATTTTCCAGGATCAATTAATTGTGGAAATAGCTGCCAGTCAGATCTCATAATAGGTCAAATGAAAGCCAGAAAAGACTGTTTGGGTATCATTTATATCAAGGTGTTCATTTTGCTGAATACGTTCTCATTTCCTGGCACTAAGATGTTTTCCTTGCTTACCTTCTGAAAGTTCTTTTCCTTAAGAAAAACTTAATGAAAAGGAAAACACGGTTAGAATTTCATTTTATTAACCATCATTATGATGCCCAAGTCTATATGATGAAGTAATTTCCATGTTTTGGATAACTTCTGTCTGTGTGGATGCAACCAAACATACTGAAGTACATTTGGCATAGCAGGTATGTTTACAAATCTTATGGAAGCTTTGTGCGTTCATGCTAAGTCACTTTAGTCATGTTCGATTCTTTGCGACCCCATGGAACCTGCCGGGCTCCTCTGTCCATGGGATTTCTCAGGCAAGAATACTGGAGTGGGTTGCCATAATCCTGGGGATCTTCCTGACCCAGGGATCGAACCCACATCTCTTGTGTCTCCTGCATTGGCAGATGGGTTCTTTACCACTAGTACCACCTGGAAGCCCATGTAAGCCTTATTTAAAGCTAAATTAATAATAGTTCATGGCTTCCCTGGCGGCTCAGTGGTAAAGAATCTGCCTGCAGTGTGGGAGACCCAGGCTTGATCCCTGGGGAAGATCCCCTGGAGGAGGAAGTGGCAACCCACTCCAGTATTCTTGCCTAGAGAATTCCATGGACAGAGGAGTCTGGCAGGCTACAGTCCATGAGGTCGCAAAAAGTTGGACACGACTGAGCAACTGATACTTTCATGCATTTCAAAGGTGCTTTTAATAAATTGCAAGATTTTCCATCATTGCCTCAAAGATTTATCAGAAATCAGAACACATTTAGGATTTACTGTATCCCCCCAAACCTCCAGATAAACTTTCTGGATAATCTAGAAAATGGTCAGATTGCATCAGAAATCTCTCACGATGTATCATGATACTGTTGTAGGAAGGAGAGTCAATAAACCCAAGCCCAGCACCTTTACCCTCTCAGTTCCTATTGATGTTTGAGACCCTGAGGCCTTCAGGAATTTGAGCCGCAGTTGAAGGCTCCCCGCCACGTTCACAGTGAGCAACACAATCCCACCAGCCCAAGTGTGCCTGTGCCATGGCAGCGCCTGGTGCAAAGCTCAGCCCTCCCCCATCCACAGCTTAGCCGTTGTGCACATTCTGCAATCGAGTGGCTCTGCTCCCCTTCCCCACATACCAGTGAAGCTGCTCCCAGGACCTCCCTAGCCCAGACTTTCCCCTTGGCCTTTCCCCTTGTATCCAGCACAGGTCCCTCTACCATGCCCTTCACCTCAGCGCCCGGGCCCAGCTGTTCACCTCCCCTCCCCATTCCTGAAGTCAGAAGGCAAAGGAAACCCTTGAAGCAGTTCATATAGGTCAGGCCATCTGGCTCCAGGGCTGGATGGAAAACCATGGAGAGTGGGTATTGAGGGGCAGGCAGAAGGCAGCCAGGACACATGGTTACATTTTGGCACTCGCTTATGCATTTCTGCACTATCCACCCCATTGTTTGTCTGGCCCAGATCGCTTCACCATCATTATGCTCCATGAGTCTTGCCCGGCTGTTGTCCTGCCCCTTCTATTCTACCCTGAATCCCAGCCATCCATGGCAGCTTTGGGTTTGGTAACAGCATTCTCCTTCCTATCATTCGACTCATACTTGTCGTTGGTTACAAAAGTAGATTCAGAATCATGATCCGGCTGACTGGAGGGCAGCCAAGTCAGGGAGGCAGGGACGAGGTCAGGAATGAGTGTGGTGATCGAGATGGGTCTCCAGGCTGCCCTGCTGAAATGCTGAAGTTGATGCCCGAGTCCATCCTTGACCTGGGCCCTGCCTGCCCCTCAGCTTCATCTCCCAGCACCTCTTGCTCGTAGGGACGCACTTGGGCCCCAGGGCATGGCCCCTGCCAAGACATGCACAGACCCTGCCAGCCCCTCCCTGTGGTTCATCCCCTCTGTGTCTTTGCTCACAATGGCCTGTCTACATTCTTCTTTATTTTCCACATCAATCATTTTTATTCATTTTTAAAGAACTCAACCAAATCAATGTTTTACCTAAAATATGGTATATTTTTTGCCTTCTTCAAAGACAGACTTTCTCTTTATTGAAATGCTGGTTGGAAGGCTCCCATGCCACATGGGCACTAGATGGCAGGGCAGCACCATTCACAGAAACTCAGGCCCCTGTGGCCACAGACGTGCAGTCCACCTGCTCTGAAAGTTGATGAAATTAAACTTCAATATCTCCTTTGTTAAGCTTCCCTGGTGGCTCAGACGGTAAACCCATCTGCTCACAGTGCGGGAGACCCGGGTTCAATCCCTGGGTTTGGAAGAGACCCTGGAGAAGGCAGTGGCAACCCACTCCAGTACTCTTGCCTGGAAAATACCATGGATGGAGGAGCTTCATAGGCTACAGTCCATGGGGTCCCAAAGAGTGGGACACGACTAAGGTGGCTCAATGGTAAAGACCACCTGCCAATGCAGGAGGTGCAGGTTCCATCCCTGAGTAGGAAAGATTCCCTGGAGGAGGAAATGACAATCCGTTTCAGTATTCTCACAAGGGAAATTCCCTTGGACAGAGGAGCCTGGTGGGCTATAGTCCACGGGGTCACAAAGAGTCGTACACGACTGAGCATGCACGCATCATCTTCTTTGCTAGCACTTGTTTTTTCTGTTATAAAAGCAGCACATGTTTTTAATTGAAAATGTGAACACAGAAAAGGACAAAGAATAAAACGAAAATGTTCATTATTCCACCTGTCAGAAATAAACATAGGGTCCAGGTGCTGCTCCTAGAGTAACAGGGGTAAATGTGGACCATTTCCAGTATTCTCTGTAAATACCCCCTGCTCAGAGTTTTCTCTTCCCTCACTCACTATGAGTTTCACCCATACCTAACCATAATCCCAACTCCAACCCAACCTTAACGCCCAAAACACAATCTCCCCTTTAAATGTATAATGGCTATTTTAAAAAATGTGTTAGCACTCTTAGATGAAAAGCTACGTTCACCATTCACAATGTCCACCGTAGAAATCAAATCTTAAGACAACCACAGCACCAGGTAACGATCGTTGCAAAATTGAGAACCTATCGTTTTTTAAATATAGGTAAAGCACTGACATCTGAAAACATGTCACAGAGAAATTAGACTTTGGTGAAATGTCTGTTCAAATCTGTTGCCTGTAGGGCTTCTCTGATGCTCTGGCGGTCCGGTGGTTAGGAACCCATCTTGCAGTGCAGGGGACGCTAGTTCGATACCTGGTCTGGGAAGATCTCATATGATGCCGGCCAACTAGGCCTGAGCACCACAACCCCTGATGCTGAGCCCGAGGGCCTAGAGCCTGTGGAGCACAGGCTCTCCACACCCAGAGAAGCCCCCGCGATGGGAAGCCCCTGCAGCACAACTAGAGGGTAGAGTCCGCGTGCCACAACTAGAGGAAGCCCACACACAGCAACAAACACCCAGCGCAGCCAAAAAAAATCTGTTGCTTATATTTTAAGATTGGATTGTTTAGTTTTTCTTATTATTGAGTTTTGAAAGTTCCTATACATTTTAGATAGATGTCCTTTGTTGGATATGTTTTTCTCAGATATATACTTTCCCAGCTTTTGTCTTGCCTTTTCATTCTCTGAACCGTATCATTCACAAAGCAAAAGGTTTTAATTTTTACGAATTCCAGCTTATCTATTTTTTATTTAGTGAATCACACTTGATGTCATGTCTAGGAACTGTTTGCTGAACTGCAGGTCATGAAGATTTTTCTCCCATGTTTCTCCTGTTTTCTCTAGAAGCTTTTTAGTTCCATGTTTTACATTCAAATATATGGTAAATTTTCAGTAACTTTTTGTATACAGTGTGAGGTTGGGTTTGGAGTTCTCTCAGTGTGTACAGGTGGGTGTCCAATTGTTCCAACATTATTTATTGAAAATACTATCTTTTCTCCATTAAATTGTGTTTGTAACTTTGCAAAAAGTCAATTGGTCATGTGTGAGTGAATCTATTTCTGGACTTTCTATTCTGTTGCAAGATGCCTATCCCTTCACTAATACCATACTGCCTTGATCACTGAAGTTTCATATTTTAAAGTGAAGTTGTGTGAACCCACCAAATTTCTTCTTCTTTTAAAAATTAGTTTAGGTATTCTAGTTCCTAAGTTTCTATAAAAATTTAAAATCAACTTGTGTATATATATACACTGAAAATTCTGCTGATATTCTAAGTGGAATTGTGTAAAGTCTGTCATTCAACTTTGGAATGCTGCTGCTGCTGCTAAGTCGCTTCAGGCGTGTCCAACTCTGTGCTACCCCACAGATGGCAGCCCACCAGGCTCCCCCATCTCTGGGATTCTCCAGGCAAGAACACTGGAGTGAGTTGCCATTTCCTTCTCCAATGCATGAAAGTGAAAAGTGAAAGTGAAGTCTCTCAGCGACCCCATGGACTGCAGCCTACCAGGCTCCTCCATCCATGGGATTTTCCAGGCAAGAGTACTGGAGTGGGGTGCCATTGCCTTCTCTGAACTTTGGAATGACTGACATCTTAAATATACTTACTCATCTAATCTATATGCCTGACACGTCTCACCATTTAACTATATTTCTTTTATTTTTCCATTAGTGTTTTGTAGATTTCAGCACACAGACACAGCACAGTATTTTGTTAGATTTATACCTACGTTTCATTATTTTGAAGTTATTTAAATGGTATTACTTGAATTTTTCTGGTTTCAAGTTAGTGTGATGTTCATATGGACATATGATTCATTTTGTCTATTGACCCTTTACCTTGCAGCATAACTAAGTATTTATAAGCTCTGGGAGCTTTTTTCTTTTAAGTTTTTCTTTTTTAATTTCTAGGTAGAAGATCAAGTTGTTTGAGAGTAGGGGAAGTTTCTTCTGTTCCAGTCTGTATGCCTTTTGCTTCTTGCCTCTTTTTACTGAGTAGATGTAAGTATGATGTGTAACAGGAGAGGTGAGAGCAGATGTTGAACAAGTGATATCTGTTGCTCCATGGTTTGCAGGTTTAGGGTAGCAGAGAAAGACACGCCTCACATGGGTGCTGAAAGGAACACTGCTTTCCTCACATACAGAAGAGACAGATGAAGACCAGCTTCAACAGTTGAGTGTCTGTCCCTCATGGTCAGCAGGGACACAAGAAACCGCTGACACAAGAAGATGGTCTGCATATCAGGTTTAGGGTAGTAGAGAAAGACACGCCTCACATGGGTGCTGAAAGGAACACTGCTTTCCTCTCATACAGAAGAGACAGATGAAGACCAGCTTCAACAGTTGAGTGTCTGTCCCTCATGGTCAGCAGGGACACAAGAAACCGCTGACACAAGAAGATGGTCTGCATATCCCCTCTTGTGCTGCAGATAAAGGACCCCTTCACTTCCCCTCCAAGAACAGACATAGCAATGGGGTTAGCCAGGTGCTATAGGACACACACCCATAAGCAGAACAAAGAAGTACACGTTAAGTCTGGATCAGGGAAACATATTCCCAAAGCGATATGCCTAGCTCAGCCTGTGAGGGCACTTTGTCTCTTTGCTAAGAAATATTCCAGACCCAAGGTCACTCTTATGCAACTGTGTAAGGGGCAAGAAGCTGCACTTGACTGCCTTTCCCAACAAGTCATAAGGAGAAAGCGTTCAGTCATTCACTATTTAAGTATGATGTTAGCTACAGGCTTTTTAATGGATGCACTTTATCACATTAAAAAGTTAATCTTGTACCACACATCTTGCAACTTTGATTAAATTGTTTATTAGATCTCAGAGCTTATTTTTGTGAATTCTTTGGGATTTTCTTTTTTTAATTAATTTTTAATGGAGTATAGTCAACTTACAATGTTGTGTTAATTTCTGCTGTACAGCAAAGTGAATCAGTAATTTGTTTTTTCTTTGCTAAGTCATGTCCAACTGTTTTATGATTCCTTGGACTGTAGTCTGCCAGGGTCTCTGTCCATGGGGCGAAAATACTGGAATGGGTTGCCATTTCCTTCTCCAGGGGATCTTCCTGATCCAGGAATCGAGCCTGTACCTGCACTGGCAGGCATATTCTTTACCCCTAGCGCCACATGGGAAGCCCAAAGCTTTGCGTTGCCCCCTCTGTCGAACTCAGGACCTTCAGATTATGAGACTGATACGCTGCAGGCAACTTGATGGTAGAGAAAAAAACCCTCTTCTCCCATATTTGTCAAATCAAAGGAAAACATTCATGAGATCAAAACAATAACCTTTGTATTTGCCATTCTTCTTTGTAATATTACAAGTGATTTTTCAAAACATCCTTTATATAATGAGCAAATATATACATATTGTAAATTAAGATTACATAATATATTTGAAAGAAACTAAAAGTTGCTGCCGACTCTTTGTGACTCCATGGACTGAATTCTCTAGGCCAGAACACTGGAGTGGGTAGCCTTTCCCTTCTCCAGGGGATCTTCCCAACTGAGGGATCGAACCCAGGTCTCACGCATTGCGGTCAGGTTCTTTACCAGCTGAGCCACAAGGGAAGCCCAAGAATACTGGAGTGGGTAGCCTATCCCTTCTCCAGCGGACGTTCCTGACCCAGGAATCAAAC
>SJYX01022189.1:46188-65747 GCA_006410675.1 Oreotragus oreotragus
GTGTTAGACAAGAGCCCAGTCTGGGCCCTGAAGAACAAACTCCCTTCCTGCAACATGTCTCCTGATGAGCTGCAAACCTCAGCCTGCCAAAGCAGCAGGTTTTCTCAGACTCCTGCTCCTCCTGGTGTCACGGTCCCCAGGGGCCCATGATACACTTCCTGGCTTACTGAGGGTGACCCAGTTCCCAGGCAGCATGCTTTTCACGCTGCCTGTCCCCAGACATGAACTGGCTGGACCAGGGCTCGGTGATCTGGCTCTTCCTAGGTAGACGTAAAGGGCTGAGTCCTTGAGGAGGAAAAGAGTGGTTTGACTGTGGGCTTCTGTCTTATGCCACCAATCTTGTGATTTTATTAAATTAACATTTGTTAAGTGGAGTATAGGGCTTTCTGGGTAGCTCAAAAGGTAAAGAATGCCCACATTGTGGGAAATGACTGGGTTGGGAAGATCCCCTGGAGAAGGGCATGGCAATCCACTCCAGTATACTTTCCTGGAGAATCCCATGGACAGAGGAGCCTGGTGGGCTATAGTCCATGGGGTTGCAAAGAGTCAGACACGGCTGAACAANAGAATGCCCACATTGTGGGAAATGACTGGGTTGGGAAGATCCCCTGGAGAAGGGCATGGCAATCCACTCCAGTATACTTTCCTGGAGAATCCCATGGACAGAGGAGCCTGGTGGGCTATAGTCCATGGGGTTGCAAAGAGTCAGACACGGCTGAACAACTAACACACACAGAGAAACACACACAAGTGGAGTATAGGAGCAGGATGGTGGCAACAGGACAGCAAGAGTAATTAAAATGATAAGCTTATTACTCACGGGTCCTGGAGAAGGTACACTTCGTCTCTCCAGTGGTCTTCAAGTCAAGACAGGGTGCAGAGAGGCCGTATGCCTTTATCATAAGGGTCCCTGGGTAGAGTGCTTTGGGCTTCCTAAGATAGGGTCCCGGTGATCCATTCAGACCAGAGTTTTGGTAAGCCACAGAAGGTCTATCTAAGGGGGTGCATAAGGAATCCAGGCGCTGGGATGCAGGAGAGACTGTTGATCACAAGAGCTGTTGAGGAAGGCATTTCAGGAACTTATGTTTGCTTGTGACTCCGTAGCGGCCATAGCGGGTGCGTGCTTGCGTGAGGGGGCTGATGTCAGTTTAAGGTCTCTGTAAACCGCTTGGCCAAACAAAATGGACGAGGAGGCAGCAATACCCAGGAGTAGCTTAGTTACATTCTCCATATGTCGACACGAGTTTCCCCGTAGGAGTGAAGGCCGCCGTCTTCAGACTCGGCCAGAAGGCGCAGGGGCCCCCACCCCGTCCCCGGGGCACGGCTGAGAGTCACCCTGGCGGTGGGTAGCTTATGGCAAAGTCTCTCCAGGGGAGTGCCGGGCTCTGGGACAGCACGGGCCTCTTGTTGCTGAGCTGAGGCCCCTCCAGCTCCTGGCGCGCCCTGATCGCCGAGGGATGCAGGATTTTCATTATGAAAGCCCTCCCTCCCAAGAACGGGTTCCGAAGTTGGACGACTGCAGAGGGCGGACGGACCTCACGCGGGACTCGACTTCCGGGGCTCCTTGGCGGGATGAGGAGCTCTAGGAGTGCCCGGGGTTGTATTTTGGCCTTCAACTTTTCCAAGAGGAAAGGCATACTACATGGTTTGCCTTCCGAGCAGAAACTGGAAAATATCCAGAGAGGTGGAGTAGAGAATCTCGAAGCCTCAACGGAGAGGAAGTAGCTGGTTTCGGCGTCCTACGTTGCCATGGTCACGCTGCCCTTTTCCGGCCAGGTGCCAACCGCGCAGAGTGGGTAGCTCGGGGCAACCTGGAAGCGCTCCTCACTAGTCTCTGTCAAGCTGAGTTACAGAGGCAGAAGTGAAGAAGAAATTTCATAGGGCCTGGACTCCATCTTAGGCCTGTTAATGCTGATCATGCTCAGCCACCTTTCCAATGGACTCTGAACTCTGTGTTTAGTCCCTGTGAAAACAACAACAGAAGGATAAGATCCCCTCAAGACAGGGGAACCATGAAGATCATATCTAGGTTACTCATCGCCTAAGAGAAAACATACACTATCACCCCTTCCTCCAGACAGGCCATAAATTTTTCTGTATCTATCAGAGGGTAACCTTGAGTTTATTGATTATTGGCTAATTGTTTGACTGTTTGAGCACATGAGCACATAGCACGTGAATGATGGGGTTATTGGGATTGTATTTTCCTTGGTTTATGTAAGTCTCAAGGAATTTGGAGTGGTGGGTTCAGACACGTTCACATGGGGTATAAAAGATTTTCCCAAATGCTGGTCAGGATCCTTGGTTAAGAGAGACTCTACCTTGGGCCCGCTGGTGTAATAAACTGCACTCCACTACCTGCATTGTCCTTCTGAGTGAGTTTGTTTCCCGGAACATGTGGCTACAACAGAAGGAGCAGGAGGTTATGTAAAATTTTAACTTTTCAGCTTCAACAGCACCTCCCTCCATCTTCCCTAATGCCAGTCCTGTCCTTTAGAGGAGCCCCTCCCCTAGGGAGGTGTTCAACAGAATTCCAAGTGTTAGTCTATGGAGACATTGTTTTTGAGCTTGTGGGCTTCAAAGACGTTTCTAGCTCCTGTGTTAGGGACCGCCGCGTAAATGACCACCAGGGAAGCCACTCAGTTAGCAATTGCTTTATTCACGAATCCAGATTCGGGCCCCCACCAGAGTAGCAGAGAATTGGAGGCCCCGAACCCGCGCGCACAAGCGTTTTTAAGCCTACAGGTTGGGGCGGTGGGGGTCTAAGCTACTTGTCGGAGCATTATTGGCTAGTTTGAAAACAGCGTTTAGTCATTTGCCGTGACATTTTGCGTTTTTTCAAGATCCTGTCTTTTCTGCTCTTCCTTATCTTGTACAAACACTGTGATTACTTTTTGGCGCCAGGGCCCGGGGCTTTCCAGCCCTGGTTAATCTTTATCTTGCCCTGGGCTAGGGGCCTGTTTCTTTTCATTTTACATTTCTTTTACACCTGCATGTAGCACTGATGGAGCCTGTCCACTTTCTCCTGGGAGGGATGCGGTGTCTTCTGCACCTCAATGGGCTTCTCCACTGCAAGACACAGAGGTGAGTGGTGGCCCAGAGCAGGAACCACTGAAGGCACAGGGTGTTCCCACCACAATGGTCATCTGAGCAGGTAAACATTCTTTCTCTCTCCCTTTCAATTCTATTTTTGAGTCATAGATTCTATGATGTTAACAACTCCAAGATTCTGATATATCAACAATACAGTCAGCAGACATTTGCATGCATTATCTCTTCTGTCATTCTAACAATCCTAGGATGTCAGAACCTGCTTTTATTCCTGTTTGACTGCTGAAGAAATGAGGTTCAGGGAGGTTAAGTAACTTGTTTATGGTTACTTGTTTATGGTCGTGTAGCCAGGAACAATCAGTGTCAGGTTGCAAGCTCTAGGGATGGGCTCTTAGCCTCAGGGAAAGGTCGATTTGGGAGTCTCAGATGCCATGAATGGAAGAGACTGTGTCTGTGGGAGGACGTGGATCAGAAAGCAGCTGCCATGTCGTCTTCTCTTGGGAATGGTCCTGAGGCAGCAGCACTATATTCATGAGAATATCACCACACAACGCAAAGAAAGTTTGGGAGAGGAAGTTGCCTGTACTCAACTAAGAAATGACTGGGTGAGTAGAGATGAACACCTCTATTCGTTCTGCCATTGGAACCTAGTTGAAATTCAAGAAGAAAGCAAATAGCTGAAAGATGGTGCTAAGGGTATGGACTAAAGCCCATGCCCATTATTTACAAGGAAATCCCTCTGGCTCTCCTTCAGAGACTGATGATTGCTACTTTACATACAATTCTAACAGCACTGCCATTGTCTTGTATCCCCCTTCTCCAATTACTGTCATTAGACCCTGTGGTCAGAATTAAACCCTCTCGTCTTGCATAATAAAAAGGCAAATACCCTTATCAAACCTCAGTTTTGTTACTAAGGGCAGGCTGATCTCTTGGAAGAGATTTACCTTCTGTGGGTCTGTGTTTGCAATCAATAAAATGGGGATGAGAGTCCCTCCTCACAAGTTGTTGGGAAAACTGAGCCGCTGCATGTAGGGAGCCAGTGCAGTGCCTGGCACACTGCAGGGACTCAGTGATCAGCAGAGGCTACTGGTCTTCATGCCCCTGTTACTCTTCTCATTCTAGACTGCCTTTCATAGGCTTACTTATCTGTGTGTCTGTTTCACACCCTAGAATTTGTGCTCCACAAAATCAAGGGTGTACTGCTCTATGTCCAGGTGTCCTTGCAGCACAAGCCCAGGCCTCTAACACAATAGCCCTTCCCCTCCCAGCCTGGGTCTAGGCTCACCCACAGTGGTGATGGGTCGGTGGCAGGGCATAAGGCCAAAGCTGAACTGAAAGACTCCACGGCTATAGAAGAGCAGGATGGAGCCTCTAGTGCTCTTGTGAAGTTGCTCCTGAAACCACCGCAACCAGGAGCCAGGAGAGTTCTCAACCTGGTCAAATATGTCATTCTCCCCAAAGGAGAAGATCGGCACCAGATCTGCCCTAGAGGGAGACAGGAGAGAGGGCATGTGGACAGGCAAGAAGGCACAAGCTGGTACCCTAGCCTCCTGAAGGGACCTAGTGAGCAGGAATTGGAACAGAGGACAGAGCCCTGGGACAAAAGTAGGAGGCCGTGGGTGTGTCCCAGGCCTTGGGACCTGGCCTGCCTCACGGCCACTGTCTGGCTGTTGTAACGTGACAGGGAGTCCAGAATGCTGCAGTGAGTCCTCCTAGATAGAAAATATCTGCAAATTTTCTGAAAAATCTCATCCGCCCCAGTTACCTTGTATTCTTCACAGATGCTTTAGGAGAACAGCTCTAAGCTATCTCAAACTTTATTGTCCAAGCCCCTTTGACTCAGACATAATGCAAGCTTTCAACAATATGACCTTTGACACTTATTCCCTTTAATCACCAAACTCCCTTCTAGAATCTTCTCTGCGTATTTGCGAATGAGACAAAACATCGATCACCAAGATAGACTCTTCAGTGTCAATGGATTGAGAATCTACCTGCCAAAATAGAATCTGCCTTAATCTCTGGTGTATCCCACAAAAACACAATCCTTGCCAACCTCCAGCTGAACCTAGAGCTCTCTCCCCAATACCCGTGCATCAGGTCAAGCCTGATGAAGCCCTTGCAGTTCCGCAGCACCAGCTTGTAGGCCCCAGGCCTGGCGTTCAGTGCCTCCTGGACGCCCCCAACAAGGATGGACAGCAGACTGATGCTTTCTTTCCTGCTCAGAATGTGAGCAGCACTCTCCTTGTCTGCTGAGACCAGCCCTGGGGAGAGAGGAAGGTGGTTAGGTATGGGGTGACAGGGAGAGACTGTGGGGCACGCGTGGCAGGTCTCCACTCACCCTCCTCCTGCAGCTGGAAGTTCCCTGAGGGCTGGGACTGAATCATTCCCTTCTTCCCAAGCCCTCACTAAGGTCATTGCTGGGCACAGAGCTGTGGGAAATGCTTCCTTATGTCTAGCCTCCTTCTCCACTGCACATGCTCTTGCAGAATGTATAGAAATCTTAGAAGCCCTCCCTGAAATCCTTCCTCCATGTCTCCAGCCCTCACCTTCTCACGCTGGGTAGATTTGGGAAGACTCACCCATGGACGTGATGTAATCCCTTGAAGATAGGGACCCAGAACCACAAATTTACCATCATCAGATGTGAGCAGATGCCTGGGAAAACTGAGGAGAACCCAGTGCCCTCAGTGCACAGGTTGGTAAAAGCTCCAATCACCCTGATTCCATGAGGGTGGAAGCCAGCAAGGTAGTTTTGGGTCCAGGTCAGCAGTCTTGACCAGCTGCAGGGACAGCAGCCTGGTGAATCGGGGCTGCACCTCATGCCCTCCCCAGTCTCTGCTAACTGTCTGTGCTGACCTCTTCTATGTGTCCCCAAGTGCTATCACACCCTCATGTGAGTGTCCTGAAATTAGAGATGGCCTATCTGAGGATCCTCGTCCCTGGTGCAGGCCTGGAGCAGAGGAGATGCTCTGGGAGACCGTTGGATGAAGAGGGAGAGAAAGGACCCATGAATGGATAAAGCCGATATAGCCCACCAGATAAGGGAGGCCCCTGCCCAAGGTAGAGGTAGGACTCTGTAAGAAACGCCGCAGGAAGAAAAAGCCACCTCTAAAGACCGTCGATGGAAACCTTTATTAGGGCGGTCGCTCTCGGGCAGAACTCCCGGCGACAAGCGGGCAAGGGAACAAAGGGAGTCTGCGAGGTATGGGGGCGGCGAGGGGGGTTTTATAGTCAGGGCTGGCATTTAAGCCAGGCCCTCCCACATGAGGTAGGGAGCGTGGGCTGATTGGCGTCTAAGGGCTCCGTGTCGGCACTTGATTGGGCCAGGCCATGGGGTTGGTTTCTGGAAGTTTGACCCGCTTCCGGTTCCTGTTTGGACGGTGGCCTTCTATGACCCTTTTTCTGGGGCTTTTTGTCGCGATATGCCCGAACATACCCGACCTCTCAGACTCCTAGCAGGGTGACTGGGACACAAGCCCCTGTCCTACATGAAAGGAAACCTTATCCCAGGCAGAGCCTGCCCAGAATGAAGGAGCCATCACAGGAGGGAGAGAGCATCTCTCCAAGGGCTGTGGCTCTGGAGCTCTGTCCCGGGTCAGGGCTGACCACTGAGCCCCTGTGACTCAATGTAAGAGACCCAGTGGTGCACGGAAGTGGTGGTCGGGAGAGGGACATGAAGTCCTGGTGATGCCTGCAAGTGTGGGTGGGAAGGGGCCAGGGGGGTGTCCTGCCAAGTCTGAAGCACTTCCTGACACCAGGTCACAGCCTGCCCACAGCACTGCACCCTTGCTCAGGGCTTGGTCTGTGCAGAAACTGCTGCTCCAGGATAATGAAATCTTCACAGAGAAACCCAGTTCCTGGACTGATCTTCAGTATGAGGTGGAAGCAGCTTGTCCTAGGGGAAACACTGCCTGATTCTCCACCATTAACTCCTCAGGAAGCCCATAGGGTGTGTTTAGAAAGTTCTAGTGCTCAGACATAGTCTCCTAATTTCACTAGAAACTCTACCATTAGGTAGTAGCTCATAGAATCAATGGCACCCCACCCCAGTACTCTTGCCTGGAAAATCCAATGGACGGAGTAGCCTGGTGGGCTGCAGTCCATGGGATCGCTAACAGTCGGACAGGCTGAGCGACTTCACTTTCACTTTTCTCTTTCATGTTGGAGAAGGAAATGGCAACCCACTCCAGTATTCTTGCCTGGAGAATCCCAGGGATGGGGGAGCCTGGTGGGCTGCCGTCTATGGGGTCACACAGAGTCGGACATGACTGAAGTGACTTAGCAGCAGCAGCAGCATAGAATCACAGTGCAAAGGTTTGTGATATGAGTAGGCCCAGCAGAGCGGCCAAGACAAGGAATGTTGCTTGCCTGCCTTCAAGCCAGCAGCCAATGTAGCTGCCACTGACAATGGTTCTTGAATTCAGGATGGAAGGATAAAGGACACTGGTCACGGTGAGTGAGGACGAACATCAAAGGAATGATTGCAGTGAGCCGAGATTTTGCATCTCCCCATACACAGAAAAACATGAAAATCAATAACTTGAGTTGTCTGCTTTTTGTGACTGGCAGTAATATTTTGAGGTTTGTCTATATAGGTGGGTTTTTTTTTCCCCCCAGCGAAAAGTCCTGACCCCTCCGTTACCTTTCAGAACAGCTCTTCCGAGGTTGCTGAGAGGCTATTTGCTGACTACAGTCCTCAGTAACATCTTAGGACAGAACCCCTCACAACTTTAAGCTTGTGCACTTGTTTTCAGTAGAGAGCAGACTCTCTCCCTGCCTGCCCTACCTCCTGCCATGCTAAAACTCCTGCAGGGCCTGCTCTGTAAGGGGGTGTGGATGACTTGGAAGTTCTCCTGAGGGGTGACAGAGTCCAGAATCTGCCTACCATAACCCCTTCCAGGCCTCAGTCCAGGACAGGGAGGTCAAAGTGCATGTCATCTCTGCCTCTACTGGACACTTGGTGGTACTGCCCGCCCTCTGCGGGTGTCCGAAAGAGTGCCTGCCTCCAGATGAGGGCCTGTCCCTGCCTTGCACTACTGAAGGCTTTACACCTCTGTGCTAAGATACACATATGTGCCATACTACATGGCCCACAGAACCTTCAAGTCTCTTTCATACATCAATCCTCATATTTGCTGCACATCTCTATACATGGGGCACCATACCCAGAGAGAAACCAACTATTCTCAGGTCACAGAGGGGTAAAAGTCTGTCTCCTGCCTCCTAGCCCAGTGTTCTGCTCACTGTACACAGGAACATGTTTTCCAGTCCAGTGTCCAGTGGACACTTGGGGACTTCCATCCTGGCCATAGCACAACCAGCCCCACTACTCACCAAGATGGGGAAATAGTCCTTCATGTACCTCCATGTGACCCAGTGCCTTAATACATCACTCTGCCTGCCCCCCTGCCAAGGCTTGGCTCGATCCACATACCACCAGATCGCATACAGGATACTGAAGATCCAGAATCTTGTGAACAGGAGGCCCATGAAGACCACATAGCAGACGATGCCAGGGGAGGGAGGCAGGAGCATTAGTGATCAGAGGTATGAAGTCACGCGCTCTCCCCATTTGCCCAGCACTAGCAGCACAGTCCTGTCCAGGCCTCGCCCAAGAGGAAGGGGTCAGCCTACTCTGCCTTAAAGGAAGAAGAAATGAGCCTGTCCCGTGTCACACTGGGAGATTGGGTTTGAAGCCAGGTAGACCTAACTTCAAACTGACTTTCTCCCCACTACGCTTTTTCCCAGACACCTCGTTCCTCTCAGTCTTCTCCCTCTACTGCCATCTCTGCCCTGTTCAGTAGTCTGTATTCACCAGGTGCTCAATAAACGCCTGGTAGAGATGTGACAGGATGAAATCTTTCTAGTATGCATTCTATGAATGAAGAAGCTTTCTACCTAGCCCACTTCCTGTTTACCTCAGCCCATCTTTCCATAGATAAATCCTATATTCCATAGATATCCCCTTTAGCTGAAGTCCCCACATGACTTCTCATAACTTTGAAGCTCAGTTCAAGCAGCTTAGCCTGACTTCAACGTCCCCACTGCTAACTTGATCTCCCTCTTGCTCCAGCCTCACTTACCACACGCACATCTTGTTCTGGCCATGCTAAGCTGCTCAGTGTGGATACAACTCCCTGATACAACTTTAGCTTTTGTTCAGCTCTTTGCTCTGCTGCCAGGCCATTTCCTGCTGAAGGAGGGAGGAAGAAAGAGGGCAATCTATGCCTGGCCTGTCTGTCAGGAGTGCAGAAGGGCTAGGACAGGCGGATGAGCAATTCCTGACAGTGTTAGGATTCTGAGTTCCTTTTCTCAGGTTAATCCCGGCTTTGATACTGGTTCAGGTGGTCTGTAGGGCTGTCTTTAATCTGATGCCAATGACTTTATTCTTAGAGAATATTGTGTCCTCTCCATTCCATTCCCTCCACGAAATCATGTGCTCAAACTCTTAAAGGTCAGCTTCCACTTGTATTGCCTTTGAAAGTTACGTAAGCTGGGCCTGTCATTCATGGCTGACTACCAGGGGAAGGGGACTTTTGACCCAGTCTGAATAGTAATAAAATGCATAAGCCAAAGTAGGTTAGGGCTCACAGAGGCTCACTTTATTCAGAGCACACACAACATGCCGAATGCTAGTGCTACAACCGTGAACAATGCACAGATATACCTGCCCTCATAGTGCTGATTTCAAGGCAGCGTTTGATGCACTTTGTATTGTCTTTTCAAGTTTTATGGCAGTAAAACCTATGTTAAACATAACATGTATCAAAATAATTTTTTATTTTATTATATTTTATAAAATTTATATTATAGTTAATTCAGAGTATTATGTTCATTTCAGGTGTGCAGGAAATTAAATGAGTTATACATATACATATATCCACACTTCTTTTTTTGGTTCTTTTTCCATATAAACCATTAAGGCATCTTGAGTGGAGTTTCCTATGCTCTCTAGAGATTTTTATTCGTTATCTATTTTATAGATAGCAGTGTGTATGAAGTGAAGTCGCTCAGTCGTGTCTGACTCCTTGCGACCTGAGTCTGAGTGAACTCCGGGAGATGGTGATGAACAGGGAGGCCTGGCGTGCTATGATTCACGGGGTCGCAAAGAGTTGGACACGACTGAGAGACTGAACTGAACTGAACTGATTTAAATAAATAAATATTTAATTTATAATTAAATAAATATTTTAATGAAATATATTTCAAAAATATAGAATTGACTATAAATTTAGTTCACTCAATGATATTAAATTTTAGTTTAATGAATTAAGGTGAATTTGAATTAAATTTTAAATATGTAAAATTAAACTATATTAAATAAAATGTAATATAATAAATTGAACTAAAATTAAATTGAAATTAAATATGTACGACATTGAATTTCATACATTAATATTAAATTATTTTAAAACACATTGCCTGCATGAATAAATCCAAATTCAATTACGTTAATTTAAATTTAGCTTGAGTAATTAAATTTAGGGCTTCTCAGGTGACTCAGTGGGTAAAGAAACAGCCTGCAATGCAGGAAACACAGGAGACACAGGTTCAGTCCCTGGGTTGGGAAGATCTCCTGGTAGAGGACATGGCAATCCACTCCAGTATCCTTGCCTAGAGAGTCCTGTGGACAGAGGAATGTGGTATGCTACAGACCATAGGATCACAGAGTTGGACACAACTGAAGTGACTGAACATTCAGTTCAGTTCAGTTGCTCAGTCGTGTCAGACCCTTTGCGACCCTGTGAACTGCAGCATGCCAGGCCTCCCTGTCCATCACCAACTCCCAGAGTTTACCCAAACTCAAGTCCATTGAGTTGGTGATGCCATCCAACCATCTCATCCTCTGTCATGCANTCAGTTCAGTTGCTCAGTCGTGTCAGACCCTTTGCGACCCTGTGAACTGCAGCATGCCAGGCCTCCCTGTCCATCACCAACTCCCAGAGTTTACCCAAACTCAAGTCCATTGAGTTGGTGATGCCATCCAACCATCTCATCCTCTGTCATGCATGCATGCAATTAGATTTAATTTAAATCTGAGTTATATTCCCTTAAACTTATTTTTAAACTGGAAATGAATAAAGTCATTCTGGCTTTGAATGTGGACATGAGGACATTTATGATGACCACAACCTCACCTTTCAGTGTGTATATGTGTGTGGGGCGGGGAGGGGCTGTACTGATACTTTGTATCTTACTTGGTTTTCATGGTGGCCCAAGTTAGAGCATTACCCTGAGGAAACACCTGGCTCTCCAGTCTGAGGATTTTTTGTCATACATAATATAAATTTTTAAAAAACTTTAAAATTAAATTTATGGGAGAGAAAAGTGAATACATATAAAACAAGAGAACGCAAGTGGACATCACCAAGAAGTCACACTCTGGTGGTGGGTGTTAGCTAGGGAGCAGCAGGGATAGGATGGATTTAAACCAAAGTGAGTTTTGTTTTGCAGAAAGTTGCAGCCACTAGATGTTCCAAAAAGGTTACAGTGTATTCCAGTCAACAAGATACTACAGTGAGAGCCAGTAACCAAGTGCCTATTTACTTGCAGTTTTGGGCAAACTCTAGAGTAACCTTTGTTTCATTATAATGATCATGCCTCCTGTCAGGCTTAACTTAAAACACCCCCAGGGACACAGTGCTTTGAGAACTATCTCCTTGTTTCCTTGTCACAAGTAACAAATAATAAATGGCAACCCACTCCAGTATCCTTGTCTGGAAAATTCGATGGACAGAGAGGCCTAGTAGGCTACAGTCCATGGGGTCGCAAAGAGCTGGACACGACTGAGAGACTTCACTTTTCACTTTCACTTTCTGCTTTATTATTTATTACTTGTGACAAGGAAATTCTTGATGTGTTCATTGGCTAAATAACCCAAATGACAGACCCACTGTGTCTGCTAAAGGGAAGACTTGATGAAGCTGGTGGTTGCTGATTTAAAAATCTACTTTGGTCCAGCCATTCTCACCAGAGATGGTCAGGTCACCATCATGTATGGCCTTCAGTTGTTGCCTAATTCTAATGGATTAGTGCTCTTGTAGAGGCCCAGAGGCTGAAGCATCAGGTAGGCCTGGCTAACGCACTGCTGGGAGGAGTGACAGCTGCAAACAGTGGTGGGAGGTGTCAATACAGATAATCAATAAACAATCTATATTAAAGAATAGAAGAGAGTTTCATTTGAACCAAGCTGAGGATTGGCCCGGGAGTGCAACCTCCACCAAGGAAGAAAGCACTCTAGAGAAGCATAGTTTTCAACAGTTTTATACAGCATCACAGAAGACCTGTACAAAAAAGATCTTCCAGACCAAGATAATCACGATGATGTGATCACTCAAGAGCCAGGCATCCTGGAACATGAAGTCAAGTGGGCCTGAGAAACCATCACTATGAACAAAGCTAGTGGAGGTGATGAAATTCCAGTAGAGCTATTTCAAATCCTGGAAGATAATGCTGTGAAAGTGCTGCTCTCAATATGCCAGCAAATTTGGAAAACTCAGCAGTGGCCACAGGACTGGAANAAGTTCCCTGAGGGCTGGGACTGAATCATTCCCTTCTTCCCAAGCCCTCACTAAGGTCATTGCTGGGCACAGAGCTGTGGGAAATGCTTCCTTATGTCTAGCCTCCTTCTCCACTGCACATGCTCTTGCAGAATGTATAGAAATCTTAGAAGCCCTCCCTGAAATCCTTCCTCCATGTCTCCAGCCCTCACCTTCTCACGCTGGGTAGATTTGGGAAGACTCACCCATGGACGTGATGTAATCCCTTGAAGATAGGGACCCAGAACCACAAATTTACCATCATCAGATGTGAGCAGATGCCTGGGAAAACTGAGGAGAACCCAGTGCCCTCAGTGCACAGGTTGGTAAAAGCTCCAATCACCCTGATTCCATGAGGGTGGAAGCCAGCAAGGTAGTTTTGGGTCCAGGTCAGCAGTCTTGACCAGCTGCAGGGACAGCAGCCTGGTGAATCGGGGCTGCACCTCATGCCCTCCCCAGTCTCTGCTAACTGTCTGTGCTGACCTCTTCTATGTGTCCCCAAGTGCTATCACACCCTCATGTGAGTGTCCTGAAATTAGAGATGGCCTATCTGAGGATCCTCGTCCCTGGTGCAGGCCTGGAGCAGAGGAGATGCTCTGGGAGACCGTTGGATGAAGAGGGAGAGAAAGGACCCATGAATGGATAAAGCCGATATAGCCCACCAGATAAGGGAGGCCCCTGCCCAAGGTAGAGGTAGGACTCTGTAAGAAACGCCGCAGGAAGAAAAAGCCACCTCTAAAGACCGTCGATGGAAACCTTTATTAGGGCGGTCGCTCTCGGGCAGAACTCCCGGCGACAAGCGGGCAAGGGAACAAAGGGAGTCTGCGAGGTATGGGGGCGGCGAGGGGGGTTTTATAGTCAGGGCTGGCATTTAAGCCAGGCCCTCCCACATGAGGTAGGGAGCGTGGGCTGATTGGCGTCTAAGGGCTCCGTGTCGGCACTTGATTGGGCCAGGCCATGGGGTTGGTTTCTGGAAGTTTGACCCGCTTCCGGTTCCTGTTTGGACGGTGGCCTTCTATGACCCTTTTTCTGGGGCTTTTTGTCGCGATATGCCCGAACATACCCGACCTCTCAGACTCCTAGCAGGGTGACTGGGACACAAGCCCCTGTCCTACATGAAAGGAAACCTTATCCCAGGCAGAGCCTGCCCAGAATGAAGGAGCCATCACAGGAGGGAGAGAGCATCTCTCCAAGGGCTGTGGCTCTGGAGCTCTGTCCCGGGTCAGGGCTGACCACTGAGCCCCTGTGACTCAATGTAAGAGACCCAGTGGTGCACGGAAGTGGTGGTCGGGAGAGGGACATGAAGTCCTGGTGATGCCTGCAAGTGTGGGTGGGAAGGGGCCAGGGGGGTGTCCTGCCAAGTCTGAAGCACTTCCTGACACCAGGTCACAGCCTGCCCACAGCACTGCACCCTTGCTCAGGGCTTGGTCTGTGCAGAAACTGCTGCTCCAGGATAATGAAATCTTCACAGAGAAACCCAGTTCCTGGACTGATCTTCAGCATGAGGTGGAAGCAGCTTGTCCTAGGGGAAACACTGCCTGATTCTCCACCATTAACTCCTCAGGAAGCCCATAGGGTGTGTTTAGAAAGTTCTAGTGCTCAGACATAGTCTCCTAATTTCACTAGAAACTCTACCATTAGGTAGTAGCTCATAGAATCAATGGCACCCCACCCCAGTACTCTTGCCTGGAAAATCCAATGGACGGAGTAGCCTGGTGGGCTGCAGTCCATGGGATCGCTAACAGTCGGACAGGCTGAGCGACTTCACTTTCACTTTTCTCTTTCATGTTGGAGAAGGAAATGGCAACCCACTCCAGTATTCTTGCCTGGAGAATCCCAGGGATGGGGGAGCCTGGTGGGCTGCCGTCTATGGGGTCACACAGAGTCGGACATGACTGAAGTGACTTAGCAGCAGCAGCAGCATAGAATCACAGTGCAAAGGTTTGTGATATGAGTAGGCCCAGCAGAGCGGCCAAGACAAGGAATGTTGCTTGCCTGCCTTCAANCTGCCGTCTATGGGGTCACACAGAGTCGGACATGACTGAAGTGACTTAGCAGCAGCAGCAGCATAGAATCACAGTGCAAAGGTTTGTGATATGAGTAGGCCCAGCAGAGCGGCCAAGACAAGGAATGTTGCTTGCCTGCCTTCAAGCCAGCAGCCAATGTAGCTGCCACTGACAATGGTTCTTGAATTCAGGATGGAAGGATAAAGGACACTGGTCACGGTGAGTGAGGACGAACATCAAAGGAATGATTGCAGTGAGCCGAGATTTTGCATCTCCCCATACACAGAAAAACATGAAAATCAATAACTTGAGTTGTCTGCTTTTTGTGACTGGCAGTAATATTTTGAGGTTTGTCTATATAGGTGGGTTTTTTTTTCCCCCCAGCGAAAAGTCCTGACCCCTCCGTTACCTTTCAGAACAGCTCTTCCGAGGTTGCTGAGAGGCTATTTGCTGACTACAGTCCTCAGTAACATCTTAGGACAGAACCCCTCACAACTTTAAGCTTGTGCACTTGTTTTCAGTAGAGAGCAGACTCTCTCCCTGCCTGCCCTACCTCCTGCCATGCTAAAACTCCTGCAGGGCCTGCTCTGTAAGGGGGTGTGGATGACTTGGAAGTTCTCCTGAGGGGTGACAGAGTCCAGAATCTGCCTACCATAACCCCTTCCAGGCCTCAGTCCAGGACAGGGAGGTCAAAGTGCATGTCATCTCTGCCTCTACTGGACACTTGGTGGTACTGCCCGCCCTCTGCGGGTGTCCGAAAGAGTGCCTGCCTCCAGATGAGGGCCTGTCCCTGCCTTGCACTACTGAAGGCTTTACACCTCTGTGCTAAGATACACATATGTGCCATACTACATGGCCCACAGAACCTTCAAGTCTCTTTCATACATCAATCCTCATATTTGCTGCACATCTCTATACATGGGGCACCATACCCAGAGAGAAACCAACTATTCTCAGGTCACAGAGGGGTAAAAGTCTGTCTCCTGCCTCCTAGCCCAGTGTTCTGCTCACTGTACACAGGAACATGTTTTCCAGTCCAGTGTCCAGTGGACACTTGGGGACTTCCATCCTGGCCATAGCACAACCAGCCCCACTACTCACCAAGATGGGGAAACAGTCCTTCATGTACCTCCATGTGACCCAGTGCCTTAATACATCACTCTGCCTGCCCCCCTGCCAAGGCTTGGCTCGATCCACATACCACCAGATCGCATACAGGATACTGAAGATCCAGAATCTTGTGAACAGGAGGCCCATGAAGACCACATAGCAGACGATGCCAGGGGAGGGAGGCAGGAGCATTAGTGATCAGAGGTATGAAGTCACGCGCTCTCCCCATTTGCCCAGCACTAGCAGCACAGTCCTGTCCAGGCCTCGCCCAAGAGGAAGGGGTCAGCCTACTCTGCCTTAAAGGAAGAAGAAATGAGCCTGTCCCGTGTCACACTGGGAGATTGGGTTTGAAGCCAGGTAGACCTAACTTCAAACTGACTTTCTCCCCACTACGCTTTTTCCCAGACACCTCGTTCCTCTCAGTCTTCTCCCTCTACTGCCATCTCTGCCCTGTTCAGTAGTCTGTATTCACCAGGTGCTCAATAAACGCCTGGTAGAGATGTGACAGGATGAAATCTTTCTAGTATGCATTCTATGAATGAAGAAGCTTTCTACCTAGCCCACTTCCTGTTTACCTCAGCCCATCTTTCCATAGATAAATCCTATATTCCATAGATATCCCCTTTAGCTGAAGTCCCCACATGACTTCTCATAACTTTGAAGCTCAGTTCAAGCAGCTTAGCCTGACTTCAACGTCCCCACTGCTAACTTGATCTCCCTCTTGCTCCAGCCTCACTTACCACACGCACATCTTGTTCTGGCCATGCTAAGCTGCTCAGTGTGGATACAACTCCCTGATACAACTTTAGCTTTTGTTCAGCTCTTTGCTCTGCTGCCAGGCCATTTCCTGCTGAAGGAGGGAGGAAGAAAGAGGGCAATCTATGCCTGGCCTGTCTGTCAGGAGTGCAGAAGGGCTAGGACAGGCGGATGAGCAATTCCTGACAGTGTTAGGATTCTGAGTTCCTTTTCTCAGGTTAATCCCGGCTTTGATACTGGTTCAGGTGGTCTGTAGGGCTGTCTTTAATCTGATGCCAATGACTTTATTCTTAGAGAATATTGTGTCCTCTCCATTCCATTCCCTCCACGAAATCATGTGCTCAAACTCTTAAAGGTCAGCTTCCACTTGTATTGCCTTTGAAAGTTACGTAAGCTGGGCCTGTCATTCATGGCTGACTACCAGGGGAAGGGGACTTTTGACCCAGTCTGAATAGTAATAAAATGCATAAGCCAAAGTAGGTTAGGGCTCACAGAGGCTCACTTTATTCAGAGCACACACAACATGCCGAATGCTAGTGCTACAACCGTGAACAATGCACAGATATACCTGCCCTCATAGTGCTGATTTCAAGGCAGCGTTTGATGCACTTTGTATTGTCTTTTCAAGTTTTATGGCAGTAAAACCTATGTTAAACATAACATGTATCAAAATAATTTTTTATTTTATTATATTTTATAAAATTTATATTATAGTTAATTCAGAGTATTATGTTCATTTCAGGTGTGCAGGAAATTAAATGAGTTATACATATACATATATCCACACTTCTTTTTTTGGTTCTTTTTCCATATAAACCATTAAGGCATCTTGAGTGGAGTTTCCTATGCTCTCTAGAGATTTTTATTCGTTATCTATTTTATAGATAGCAGTGTGTATGAAGTGAAGTCGCTCAGTCGTGTCTGACTCCTTGCGACCCCATGGACTGTAGCCTACAAGGCTCCTCTGTCCATGCGGTTTTCCAGGCAAGAAGTAGTGTGTATATGTCAATCCAAATCCCTCAAATTTTCCGTCCCTCCTGGTCCTCTGGTAACCATAAATTTGTTTTCAATGTCCATATGCTATGCAAATAAATAAATGTATTTGTACCTTTTCTTGATACTACATATAAGTGATATACAATATTTGTGTTTCTGTGTCTGACTTACTTCACTCACTATGACAATTTCTAGGTCCACCCATGTTGCTACAATGGCATCATTTGTTCTTTTTCATGACTGGATAATATTCCATTTATATCCATTCCTCTCTCCTTGGACATTTAGATTGTTTCCATGTCTTAGTTACTGTAAATAGGGCTGCAAAGAATGTTGTGGTGCTTAGATATTTTCATATTATGGTTTTCTTGATAAGGGCACTATAGAGAACTTAATGGAGATACCTTATGAAACCAAAAATAGGGCTACCATAAGACCCAGCGTTCCTACTCCTGGGCATATACCTGAAATGATTTTTAGTGTATTGTTGGTGGCATTAATTCATCATATTGCTGTGTAACAATCACCATCCTTCATCTCTGGAACTCTTTTCATCTTCCCAAACTGAACCTCTGTACCCATGAAATGAGAGCTCCCATGTCTGGTCTAGAGAATAAAACCCAAGTTGCTCATAGTGGCTCCCTGCAAGGTAGGATTCACTTTTCCCTGGATTCATTTTAAGAATACATATTCTGTTTGAATGAGTAACAATAGCATGGATTCATTTTTTTACTCAGACAAAAAAAATATTTTAAAAATGCTTGCATTTCCACTTGACCAAAAGAACTCTCCTCACCCTGGACTCACCTTTTAACTCCTGTCAGCAGGCAATGCCAAACTTGGGAGTATTTCCAGTCCCTGAGAAAGGAATCTCCCTTCTTTCCCCTTATAACACCTAGAAAGAAAAAAGCAAAACCCCATTTTACCAAAACCTGGAGAATGTAGCCAGGTTGGCTAGATCACCCAGAAAGCTAGTAGGATGGGACCTGGCATTCAGTTCTACTATTTTGGCTCCATTATGCTCCCAGCATTCTTTCATTTAACAAACATATACCAACACCAGCTCTTCAAGGAGCTAGAGATGCAGATGAGAACAAGACCACCTGTTTGAAAGGCACTTACCTTTCTGTGTGAGTGTGTGAATTAAAGAAAAAAGAACAGAGTAAATAAGTAACCCACTAGGAAGTATTTGTCTGGGACCTGAGTCCATGGTGACAGGTCCCTGTTGGCCTTTCTGGTCACTTCTTTGCCCCTCCCCAAATGACTGCTGTATGGCCAGCATGAGCCAGCTGTTCACTACATTTATGGCCCATGGCAAGCCCTTGCTTTCTTGCCAGTCAGTACATTTGCCCATGGACAATCTCTTAAGTATCTTTGAAACACGGTCCCATCTCTCTGTCTACTGCTTGCCTCTCTATATCAGGGTAAGGAATCTTTTCAGAATTCAGAGCCATAATTCAGAATGTGAGGCTCAAGAGGCAACTAGGAGGATATTGTATAGATGCAAAATCATTTCAAGCATTTAAACTGTAATAACCATTCTTGACTTTTGGGCTGTACAAATGCAAAAACAATCAGGGAGCTGTATTGGGCCCACAGACCTATGTTGTGGCCCCTGTTGCCAACTGTGACCTTGTACTTGAGCAGGACCTATGCAGCCTTCCTAGAAAAGACCTCTCATATCCTCGGTCTGCCCCTTATTTGTAGAAATATTGTGGCCTCATAAGCTTTTCCCAATTTCTAAAGGATAAAATGAACCAGAAAAATGATAAACACAGAAAGAAAAAAATAGTCAATAAGAGGAAATACTAATAATAATAGTTTTACTTATTCAATAAATCAAGAAATTTTAGTAACTCCTCAAGGGTTATAGATAATATTCTGAGCCTCATCTTTGAGCTGTTTTGCAGATACTGAACCCCCACCTGGCAGAGAAAGTTGCTCACCAGCCTGCAGATCTCAGACTGGAGGAAACCAGAAGGTTGATCATGTTGGCTCCCAGTTACCTCACCACCAAGCAATCAGACAATTGTCTAGGAGCTGATCGTGTGCCCAGAAACTCTACCTCACCCAGTCTCTAGACACCATTCCCTGA
>SJYX01022189.1:67432-87006 GCA_006410675.1 Oreotragus oreotragus
ATTGGGGGGGGGGGGGGGGGGGGGGGCGGTTCTGTAACTTTGAGCCATACATACTTAGACTCCTTTCTTGGATCCTGCAATAAACAAACACTGCACTTTCTAAAAAATGTTATCTCAACCAAGTATCAGTATATGAGCTTTACTGTGCTCAGGAAAGCAGGCCCAAATCTGATTTAGTAACAACTTCTCCCTGTCATCTGCCTCCCCCAGACACTACAACACAATTGAGATCCCTCCATTGCAGCCTGTCAGACACATATTGGACCATGTCACTCCAGTACCTAAAGCCCTCCTGGGGCTGCCCTTTGCCCTCAGGATAAGGGACAAGGTACAATCTCTTGTTTCTGGTACTGATGGGCTGACCTTCCATCCCTCAGCTACCCTTACTGTAGCTCCAGGCTCAGGGCTACTAGACCTCCCCATGCTGTTCCTGATGGTCCCAGGGACCAGGCTGGGCTGGGGGTGGACACAGATAGTCATACACATGCCTTCTGGCAAAGCTCCAAATGGCCATCTGAGCAGGATGTCCTTCATCCCCGTGATCCCCAGGTGCTGAGCTAGCAAACCATTTAGGACCTGTGTTTTCTCCCCATCAATGCACTATGTGCCCCAGAAGTGACAGGTGTTCAAGGTTACCAGTTTCCAAACCAGCTCACCTTACCCATGGCCAGGATACAGCTGACCCACTGCAGGACCACGAATGTTTGCAGCCTGCGTTCCCAAGGCACAAACAAGGGGGCGAACTCCACCATGCTGTTGATCTGCTGTCTCAGGAAGCTTCTCTGAGCTCTGCTGTGGTCTGAGACACCTGTGGTTCATTGCTGCCAGCAGTTTTCTAAGCACTTGTGGGGGATGGGGGTGGGTTACCAGCCAACTGTAAGGTGTCATTGCAGGAACAAGTTTCTTAGGAGAAATCTTTAAAAGCACCTGGTCGGAACCTAGCTGAGTATGGGGGAAGAGAAGTACGGTTTATTCCTCAGGCAATACATTATCTGCCAGATCACCTTTGCTCAAATCTTGCCTATTACTTGGCAAGTGAAGCAGCAAGTATAGGGCAATCCTGCCCCCTTTTCACTTACAGAACTACTTGGCTGCAGCAATTGTCTCCTTTCACTTGCCAGGTCCACTGTTCCCCTTTAAAAATAAGCAGTACCAGCTCCCATATAAATATCCATCAGGCCCACCATCTCCTCCATCACCTGCACTATTCCTCAGCTCACCTGCACAGCACAACTCAAGCAAGAGCCATCTGCATTAAACACCCTCCCCTCCCATTCTGTCCTCCCTCCTCCAGACTTCAGATGTCACTATCCTGTGGAATTGCCCTTGACAAGTTCACCAGTGGCCTCCACACTGCTGAATTCTGTGGTTAATTCTCAGCTCTCATCTTGACCTCTCAGCAGTCTCAGACACAGCTGTTCCCTCCCTCCTCCTTGAAACCATTTAGCCTGTGGACACCACCCTCTCCTGGTTTGCCTCCTGCCCCTCTGGCTACTCATGGGTCTCCATGGTGGCTCTTATCCTTCAACAGACTAAGTGTTTGAGGGTCCTCCTGCCCTCTCAGTCCCTGGACCCTCCCTCTTCTCTCCACCCTCTCTCCCGCAGAGACCTTATCCAGGCTCATGGCCTTGGAATCTTCCAAACTGCTTCTCCAGCCTGACTTCTCCCAGGCTCCAGACTTGACTTTTTAGGTGGGTACTTGACATCCTCTCTGCTAGTCTCCTCAGCACCTCCAGCACAACCTGTCTAAAACTGAACTAGACTTCCTCTCACCTGCCCTTGCTACAGTCTCCACCTAGCCATAGAGTTTTCCAAAGTCATTATAAATTACACTGGTAGTCAACTGGTTAGGACTCTGCACTTTCACTACTCTGTCTGGGGTTCCTTATGTACTTCACTGGGTTTAACAGTGGTTTCTTAATGCTTAACAGAGGTTGAGAACATTTAAAAATATTTAATGGGCCGGGACAACATGACAGCGCCCATCCTTGGCTCTCTGCTGGGGATTGTCCAGCAGGTTGTTCCTTCATCAGCTTCAGGCCAAGTGTGAAGTTCCTTTATGGACTGGAAAACACACATCTTCAGAATAGAAGAAAAAGGCCTATGAGTAGAGAGGCTATGGATCAATTCTCTCCCTTCCAAATAAGCTTCAGTCAGTGTCTGATGAAATTGCTGCCCTTCTCAGTGATAGCTATCTCGCTGGAATCAGAAATCATGTGTTAGAGATCCTCTGCACAGGTGTAAAGTGGCACTGGAGGCTTCATGGTGTGGCTGTCCACTTAGCTTGTCATGGACAATTGTTGGGGTTGAGTAAACACTGTAGTGAGCAGCTCCAGAACCTACTAAGATTACAGGAAAAGCAATTCTGTCAAGAAGAGACTTTTCTGAAAGATAGAAACTTAATTTGGGAGGATCTGGATTAGAATTCTGCTCTACCTGAATCTGTCTACAGTTAAAGTACTTCTAAATTTTAAAAGAAGATATTTGAATGTTTCATTCTGTCAGTGAATTATCTTTTCTCTTGGACTTAATAAACATACTGTTCCCATGCATAGTGCCAAGAGTTGAGCATTAAAAAGCTTCTGTGAAAAAAAAAATGTTCACTGTTCATTTGAATATCATTTTATGATAAGTTTGTGTTCTAGTCTTTGTTGATTTAAGTATCTCTTGCATGGGAAAGCTGCTTCCCTTCCCCACAGCCAGCCTCTTTGATTATCGCAGACACCAGTGTTCTCACTGGTCTAAGTCTCTGTGTCCTTTCTCCCTGCTACAGTCTCAACAGCCAGAGGAACGCCTGGGTCTAAGGCTACATGATTGCACAAGCTACAGAGTAGTGGTGTCTGGCTTTCCCAAAACAGCAGCACCAATTTACACCTCACCCAGAATATATCAGTGTCCCATGTATGCAGATCATGTCTCCTCCTTGGTAAATTCAGACATCTTCTTTGTTGGTGTTAGAGAGATATCAAGTTGGGGGTCTTGGTTTCCATTTAACATCACGAATGGTGACCATGACTTTAGTCATTGCATTTCCAGTGTGTGAAAAGTTTATGAAGAAAAAGCTGACTGGTCAGGGAGGAAGGAGTAACATGCCATTCTCTGGCCCATCGGACCCACCATCTGGGAAGGAGACATGGAGCAGCAGGGCTGCAGGGCCAGGCTGGGACACAATGGGAGGCTCCCAGCTGGGGAGAAGGGTGGAGGAAGAGAAGGCTGAAACAGAATTCTTTCACTGATGAATTGACATTTATGGAGCTCTCTTCTGTGTCAAGGTCAAGGTTGAAGTTACAAAGGAGGAGTAGGTGCTACATCATGGAGCTCTCAGCTCGTGTAACATCAGAGCTGAGGTCAGAGATCACCTTAGTCCCTCAGAGAAACTGAGACTCAGAGGGAGGGTGAAGAGGTCTGCCCTTGGTCATTCAGCCAGTGACAGAGCTGAAGTCTCCTTCCCCACCTTGTGGGCCCCTCTGGCTGCCAGCGCAGGGCTCAGACAACTCAGAAACTCAGAGGTGCCTGGATGAGTCAGGGGGTTGTGGCTTTGTCCTTCTCTCCAGCTCAGGGAGGGAGGAGATCAGACAGGCAGGAGGCAGGATGAGGGAGCTTAGAGGAGAAAGGGCTGCTTCTGTGCAGTCTCTCAAGGCAGAGGAAGAGAAACCTGCTAACTGGAGCTGCTCTTGTCCTGCCCATTGACTGACAGCACCACAGAGGACAGAGACACAGACATCATTCTCTCCAAGCACCTCTTCCACGTCTCAGGTGGGCAGATCGAGGAGAGGGTTCCTTGCAGAAGAGTCATAGCAGGAGAGCAAAGCACTGATGCCAGAGTCTGGTCTCTGCCAGAAGCCAGCTGTGACCCAGGGCATGGGGTGGAGACGCAAGTCAGGGAAGGCTCTGGAGATGTGGTCAACAGACACCTCCAGGAAGCCTTCTGGGATCACAGCACCTCCCTCCATCCTCCCTAATGCCAGCCTTGCCCTTTGGGGCAGCCCCTTTTCTGGGGAAGCCCTCGGTAGAACTCCAAGTGTTGGTCTCTGGGGACGCTGTACTTGAGCTTGTGGGCTTCAAAGAGGTTTTCCAGCTCCTTCATGTAGCGCTGGTGCAGCCTGTCCACCTCCTCCTGGGAGGGATAGGTGTCTTCTGCACCTCGATGGGCTTCCCACTGCAAGACACAGGCGTGAGTGGTGGCCCAGAGCAGGAACCACTGAAGGAGCAGGGACCCTCGGGGTCCCCATCAGTATGGTCATCTGAGCAGGTAAGCACTCATTCTCCCTCCTTTTCAATTCTATTCTGGGTCATAGATTCAAAAATGTTAAAACAACTCCAAGATTCTGATATGTTAACAATACTACCAGCTGGCCTTTGTATGTCATATCTCCTATATCATCCTACCAATCCCATGGTGATTGATAGAACCTGCTATTATTCCTTTCAGGCAATGAGGCTCAGGGAGGTTAAGTAACTTGTTCAAGGTCACATAGCCAGGAACAATCAGTGCCAGGTTGTATGTAGCTCTGGGGATGTGCTCAGCCTCAGGAACAGGTGGGTCTGGGAGTCTCAGATGCCATGTCGGAAGTGCCTGTATGGCTGGGAGGAGGTGGCCCACAGCCCAGTCATCCTTCTTCCACCTCTCCCTCCATTCTGGCCTGCAGTGTCCCTGTTCCAGGGAGGACATGGGAGGTCCTACCAACCTTCCCCTCTGGATCTACTTGCTCAGAAAGCGGCTGCCATGTCTTATTATCTTGGGAATGGTCTGGAGGCAGCAACACTATAAACGTTATAAACTATAATGTTATCTCACTATAAATGGGAGAATATTGCCACACAACGCAAAGAAAGTTTGGTAGAGGGGGTTGCCTATACTCAAGAAATGGCTGGGTAAGTGCAGATGAACACACCTTTGCCATTGGAACCTAGCTGGAGTTCAAGAAGAAAGCAAATGAGATGATCAAATAGCTGAAAAGGTGGTGTTAAGTCCATGCCATTATTTACAGAGAAATTCTCAGACTCTCCTTCATAGCTTGCTAATTGCTACTTTACACATAATTCTACCAGACTTGGAATGCCCTTCCCTAGTATTCACCTTCTCCAATAAGCCTTATAAGACCCTGTGGTCAGAATTAAACTCTCCTTCTCTGGTATAATAAAAAGTCAAACACAACTTTATTACAAAGGCCAGGGTGATCTTTTGGAAGTGATTTATCTTCTCTATGTCTCAAGTTGCAATCAATAAAATGGAGAGGAGTGTCCCACTTCAAAAGACTGAGCTGCTGCCTGTAAGGAGCCAGTGCAGTGCCTGACACACTGCGGGGGCTCAGTAACCAGCAGTGGCCACTGGTCTTTGTGCCCCTGTTGCTCTTCTCACTCTAGAATGCCTTCATCAGGCAGTGTGTGTCTTGCTTGTGTGTCTGTTTAACACTCTAGAAAGTGTGCTCCACAAAGTGAAGTGTGTACTGCTCTATGTCCATATTCCCTTGCAGCACAAGCCCACCTTTTGCCCTGTAGCCCTGCCCCCCACTCAGCCTGGGTCTAGGCTCACCCACAGTGGTGACAGGCCGGCGGTAGGGCATAAGACCAAAGCTGTACTGGAAGACTCCACGGCCATAGAAGAGCGGGATGGAGCCTCCCGTGACCTTGGGAAGTCCATCCTGGAACCAGCGCAACCAGGTGCCAGGAGAATTCTCAACCTGCTCATAGATGTCATTCTCCCCAAAGGAGAAGATTGGCACCAGATCTGCCCTAGAGGGAGACAGGAGAGAGGGCATGTGGAGGGGCAAGAAGGCATAAANGTCTCAGATGCCATGTCGGAAGTGCCTGTATGGCTGGGAGGAGGTGGCCCACAGCCCAGTCATCCTTCTTCCACCTCTCCCTCCATTCTGGCCTGCAGTGTCCCTGTTCCAGGGAGGACATGGGAGGTCCTACCAACCTTCCCCTCTGGATCTACTTGCTCAGAAAGCGGCTGCCATGTCTTATTATCTTGGGAATGGTCTGGAGGCAGCAACACTATAAACGTTATAAACTATAATGTTATCTCACTATAAATGGGAGAATATTGCCACACAACGCAAAGAAAGTTTGGTAGAGGGGGTTGCCTATACTCAAGAAATGGCTGGGTAAGTGCAGATGAACACACCTTTGCCATTGGAACCTAGCTGGAGTTCAAGAAGAAAGCAAATGAGATGATCAAATAGCTGAAAAGGTGGTGTTAAGTCCATGCCATTATTTACAGAGAAATTCTCAGACTCTCCTTCATAGCTTGCTAATTGCTACTTTACACATAATTCTACCAGACTTGGAATGCCCTTCCCTAGTATTCACCTTCTCCAATAAGCCTTATAAGACCCTGTGGTCAGAATTAAACTCTCCTTCTCTGGTATAATAAAAAGTCAAACACAACTTTATTACAAAGGCCAGGGTGATCTTTTGGAAGTGATTTATCTTCTCTATGTCTCAAGTTGCAATCAATAAAATGGAGAGGAGTGTCCCACTTCAAAAGACTGAGCTGCTGCCTGTAAGGAGCCAGTGCAGTGCCTGACACACTGCGGGGGCTCAGTAACCAGCAGCGGCCACTGGTCTTTGTGCCCCTGTTGCTCTTCTCACTCTAGAATGCCTTCATCAGGCAGTGTGTGTCTTGCTTGTGTGTCTGTTTAACACTCTAGAAAGTGTGCTCCACAAAGTGAAGTGTGTACTGCTCTATGTCCATATTCCCTTGCAGCACAAGTCCACCTTTTGCCCTGTAGCCCTGCCCCCCGCTCAGCCTGGGTCTAGGCTCACCCACAGTGGTGACAGGCCGGCGGTAGGGCATAAGACCAAAGCTGTACTGGAAGACTCCACGGCCATAGAAGAGCGGGATGGAGCCTCCCGTGACCTTGGGAAGTCCATCCTGGAACCAGCGCAACCAGGTGCCAGGAGAATTCTCAACCTGCTCATAGATGTCATTCTCCCCAAAGGAGAAGATTGGCACCAGATCTGCCCTAGAGGGAGACAGGAGAGAGGGCATGTGGAGGGGCAAGAAGGCATAAACTGGTCACCTAGCTTCCCGAAGGGACCCAGTGAGCAAGAACTGGAGGAGAGGACAGAGCCCTGGGACAAAAGTAGGAGGCCTCGGGTATGTCCCAGATCTGCCACGGCCTTGCGTTGTGACTGTAAGCGGGACCTGGCCTGTCTCAGGGCCACTGTCTGACAGTTGTAACATGATAGTGAATCCAGAATGCTGCAGATATAAAACAATTCCAAACTTTCTGGAAAAATTTCTTCCAGCCCAGCTAGTTTTGTATTCTTCATAGATTTTTTAAGATAGGAGAATAGTTCTAAGCTATGTCCCAAGCTCCATTGTCCCAGATTCACTGTCTCAGGGCCACTGTCTGACAGTTGTAACATGATAGTGAATCCAGAATGCTGCAGATATAAAACAATTCCAAACTTTCTGGAAAAATTTCTTCCAGCCCAGCTAGTTTTGTATTCTTCATAGATTTTTTAAGATAGGAGAATAGTTCTAAGCTATGTCCCAAGCTCCATTGTCCCAGATTCCCTAGATCTCAGATGTAATGCAAACTTTCAGCAATATGACCTTTGAGACTTAATCCTTTCACAAGATATTCTTTCTAGAATATTCTCTGGGTATTTGTGCATGAGACAGTACATGGATCACCAACACAGAATCTTCATTGTCAATGGATTGAGACTCTTCCTGCCAAAATAGGATGTATATTCATCTGTGCTGTCTTCCCACCAAAACACAATCCTTGCCAGTCTCCAGCCCTCTTCCCAGTATCCGTGCATCAGGGCTAGCCTGATGAAGCCCTTGCGGTTCCGCAGCACCAGCTTGTAGCCTCCAGGCCTGCTTTCCAGTGCCTCCTGGACGCCCCCAACAATGATAGCTAGCAGGTTGCCACCTCCTTCGTTGCTCAGAATGTGAGAAACACTCTCCTTGTCTGCAGCAACCATCCCTGAAGGGAAGAAAAAGATGAAGTATGGTTTTAAGGGGGCCAGGATAGTGGGTGAGGATGTGGGCTGGGCTCCACTCTAGTTCCCAGCTGGGAGTTCTCTGAGGAATGAGACCGAGTCTTTCAGGTCTTCCCAACCCCTAGTCAAGCAGATTGCTGAGCAGTGCTGTGGGAAGTGCTTCCTTGAGTCTAGCTTCCTTCTCCATTACACATTCACTTGCAAGAAGTACAGAACCATTGGCAGCCCTCCTTAAAATCCCTCTCCCATGCCAGCAGACCTCATCTACCTGGGCTACCCAGAGTTGGGAAGACTCACCACCCATCATGATATAATCCCTGGAGACAGGGGCCCAGAACCACAAGTTCAGCATCATCAGATGTGAGCGGATCCCAGGGAACAGTGAGGAAAAACCAGTGCCTTCTGTGCATAGGCTGGTAAAAGCTCCAACAGCTGCAATCTCATGAGGGTGGAAGCCAGCGAGGTAGTTCCGGGAGGGGTCCAGCCCAGCAGTCTTGACCAGCTGCAGGGACAGCAGCCTGGTGAATCGGGGCTCCACCTCGTGACCACCCTGGTCTCCCTGATGACTTTCTGTGCTGACCTCTTCTATGTGTCCCCTGTGCCTAAGTGCTATCACACCCCCATGTGAGTGTCCTGAGATTAGAGATGCCTATCTGAGGATCCTTGTCCCTGGTGCAGGCCTGGAGCAGAGGAGATGCTCTGGGAGACCATGAAATGAAGAGGGACAGAATGGACCCATGAATGGATAAGGCCAATGTCGCCCAGCTGGGAAGGAAGACCCCTGCCCAAGGCAGAGGTAGGACTCCTGGCAGGGTGACGGGGACACAAGCCTCTGTCCTATGTGAAGGGAGACCTAATCCCAGGCAGAGCCCACCCAAAATGAAGGAGCCATCACAGGAGGGAGTGAGCATCTCTCCAAGGACTGTGGCAGCTGGAGGCCTGCCAGGTTGGGGCTGACCCCTGAACCCCTGTGACTCAGTGTAAGAGACCCCAGGTGCAGGGAAGAGAGTGCCAGGAGAAGGGGCATGAAGTCCTGGTGATGCCCGCAGGTGTGGGTGGGGAGGGGTCAAGGAGGTGTCCTGCCAAGTCTGCAGCACTCCCTGACACCAGGTCACAGCCTGCCCACAGCACTGCACCCTGCTCAGGCATTGGTCTGTGTAGACACTGCTGCTCCAGGATAATGAAGTCTTCATACAGAAACCCAGCTCTGGGACTGATCTTCAGCATGAGGTGAAGGCAGCTTGTCCTGGGGAAACACTGCCTGATTCTCCACTATCACCTCTCTAGGAAGCCCATAGGGTGCATTTAGAAAGCTCCAGTGCTCAGAAGTAGTCTCCTAATTTCACTAGAAACTGTATCACTAGGCCTTAGCTCATAGAATCACAGCACAAAGGCCTGTGATGTGAAGTAGACTCAGCAGAGTTGTTAGAACAAGGAATGTTGCTTGCTTGCCTTCAAGCCAGCAGCCATTGTAGCTGCCACTGACAATGGGCCTTGAAAATAATTCAGGATGGAGGAAAACAGGATACTGGTCACAGAGAATGAGAATGCACATTACAGGAATAACTGCAGTGAGCCCACATTTTCCCATCTTCCCTTACTAGAAACGGACAAAAATTACTAACTTGAGACATCTGCTTTCTGTAACTGGCAAGTAATCTTTTTAAATTTGGCTACATAGGTTTTTGTGGGTTTTTGTTTTGCTTTGTTTTGTTTTTCCAGCAAAATCTGTAAGTTCTGACTCCTCCCTTACCTTTGAGAACAGCTCCCCAGAGATTACTGAGAGGCTCTCTCCTTACTACAGTCCTCAGTAAGGTCCCAGAACAAAAGCCCTCACAACTTTTGACTCATGCGTTTGTTTTCAGTAGACAACAGAGACTCCCTGGCCCCCCTACTTCCTGACCTCCTAAGATCCCTGCAGGGCCTGCTCTGTAAAGCTGTGTGGATGACTTGAAAGTTCTCCTAGGAGGTGACAAGAGTCCAGAATCTGCGCTCCACAGCGACCCCTGCAGGCCTCAGTCCAGGACAGGGAGGTCAAAGTGCATGTCATCTCTCTCTCTGCTGGCCATTTGGTGGTACTGCCCGCCCTCTGCAGGTGATGCCGCAGGACTGCAAGCGGCCTACAATCTTGAACACTGTGCACGTGGAATTTCTGCAATGTCAGTTTCAGACAATGTCAACAGTGCCCTATTTGAAAAATCTTCTGGGGGAGATACCTGGCTAGAGGAGGGACAGAACAGACGTAGATAAGACAGGCACAGAACAACTCAGCACCATTTTTCTGCCAGATGTGCAAATGACAGCAGCTCCAGGTGTGACAGGAGAGCCACACGCTGTCCTTAGAAGGTCCCAGGACGACCTGATGTCTTACGGACTCCACACAACCCAGTGAGGTATGTGACAGCATCTCCAGTTTACATTGAAGAAATCGAGGCTCAGGGAGCACGTGTAACTCACCCCAGGTCTCACAGCTGGCATGTTGCAGACGTGGTGGTGGAATCTATGATGTCCATCCTCAGAGGAGACACCATACGCAGTCTTCTCTCCTGTGTCCAGAGAGGGCCACCTGTCCCTGCCTGGCATTCCTTCCAAAGAAATCCCAGGGTTAATTAGGAAAGGAATATATCAAGGCTGTATATTGTCCCCCTGCTTATTTAAATTATATGCAGAGTACATCATGCCAAATGCAGGGCTGGATGAAACTCAAGCTGGAATCGAGATTGCCGGGAAAAATATCAATAACTTCAGATACACAGTTAATACCACTCTATGGCAAGGAGATCCAACCAGTCCATTCTGAAGGAGATCAACCCTGGGATTTCTTTGGAAGGAATGATGCTAAAGCTGAAATTCCAATACTTTGGCCACCTCATGCGAAGAGTTCACTCATTGGAAAAGACTGATGCTGGGAAGGACTGGGTGCAGGAGAAGGAGGGGACGACAGAAGATGAAATGGCTGGATGGCATCACTGACTCAATGAACTCCAGGAGTTGGTGATGGACAGGGAGGCCTGGCGTGCTGCGATTCATGGGGTCGCAAAGAGTTGGACATGACTGAGCGACTGAACTGAACTGAACTGATGGCAAAAAAAAGAAAGTGAAAATCACTCAGCTGTGTCAGACACTTTGTGAGTCCATGGACTGTAGCCTGCCAGTCTCCTCTGTCCATGGGATTCTCCAGGCCAGAATACTGAAGTGGGTAGCTGTTCCCTTCTCCAGCAGATCTTCCTGACCAAAGAATCAAACCGGGGTCTCCTACATTGCAGACACATTTTTTACCAACTGAGCTACCAGGGAAGTCCATGGCAGAAAGCAAAGAAGAACAAAAGAGCCTCTTGATGAAGGTGAAAGAGAAGCATGAAAAAGCTGGCTTAAAACTCAACATTCAGAAAACTAAGATCATGGGACTTTCTTGGTGGACCAGTGGCTAAAACTCTGAACTCCCAATACAGAGGGCCAGGGTACCATCCCTGGTCAGGGACCTAGATCCCACGTGTCATAACTAAGACTCAGCAAAGCCAAATAAATAATTATTTAAAAAAAAATACTAAGATCATGGCATCTAGTCCCATCACTTCATGGCAAGTAGATGGGGAAAAAATAGAAATAGTGACAGACTATATTTTCTTGGACTCAAAATCATTGCAGATAGTGACTGCAGTCATGAAATTAAAAGACACTTGCTTCTTGGGAAAAAAAGCTATGACAAATCTAGACAGCATATTAAAAAGCAGAGACATCACTTTGCCAACATAAGTCCATCTAGTCAAAGCTATGGTTTTTCCAGTAGTCATGTACGGATGTGAGAGTTGGACCATAAAGAAGGCTGAGTGCTGTGGTGCTGTAGAAGACTCCTGAGAGTCCCCTGGACAGAAAGAAGATTAAACTAGTCAATCCTAAAGGAAATCAATCCTGAATATTCATTGGAAGGACTGATGCTGAAGTTGAAGCTCCAATACTTCGGCCACCTGATGCAACTAAAGAGCTAACTCACTGGAAAAGACCTTGATGCTAGGAATGATTGAAGGTAGAAGGGGACAACAGAGCATGGGATGATTGGATGGCATCATTGACTCAACAGACATGAGTTTGAGCCAACTCCAGGAGGTAGTGAAGAACAGGGAAGCCTGGCGTACTGCAGTCCATGGGGTCACAAAGAGGTGGACAGGAGTGAGCGACTGAACAAAAACTAATGCTATAGACAGTATTGTGAGCCTTATCTTTGAGCTTCTTTGCAGATACTGAGCCACCACCAGGTAGAGGAAGTTGCTCACCAGCCCATAGACCTCAAACCACAGGAAACCAGAAGGTTGGTGATGTTGGCTCCCAGTTACCTTACCACCAAGCAATCAGACAACTGTCTAGGGGCTGATCATGTGCCCAAGCAACTCTACCTCACCCAGTCTCTAGAAGCCATTCCCTGAAATTCGAGAGGGTGGGGAAGGGGGTCAAGTGTTTTGAGCCAGAACTATCTGGACTCCTTGCTGGGTCCCTGCAATAAATACTGCACTTCCTTTCACCACAGCCCAGTGTCAGCATGGGAGCTTTCCTGAGCTCGGGCAAGCTGGTGCAAATTTGATTTGGTAACAGCTGCTTCCTGTGATGTCTTCCCCAGTCACCTCAATACGGAAGATCCTTGAATTGCAGCCTATCAGGCTCAGAGGTTAAAGAGTCTGCCTGCAATGCGGGAGACCTGTGTTCGATCCCTAGGTTGGGAAGATCCCCTGGAGAAGGAAATGGCAATCCACTCCAGTATTCTTGCCAGGAGAATCCCATGGACAGAGGAGCCTGGTGGGCTACAGTCCACGGGGTAGCAAACAGTCAGACAAGACTGAGCGACTTCACTTTCACTTTCACACACAGATTGTACCATGTTACTTCTATATCTAAAGCCCACCTGGACCTCCCCTTTGTCCCCAGATAAGGGAAAAGTATAAGCTCCTGCTCCTGGCACCAGTAGGCCCAGATACCTTTTCTCAGCTGCCTTCCCTCTAGCTCCAGGCCCAAAGCTACCTCATCTTCCTGTGCTGTTCCTGACACTCCCAGGTCCCAGGCTGGGCTGGGGGTTGGTGCAGCTAGTCAGACACAGCTCCCAAAGCTCTTTCAAGGCCAGCTGAGCAAGATACTCCTAATTCCCAGTGATCTCCAGGGGCTGAGCTGGGGATTATTCCCCCATCAGTGCACAGTGTGTACCAGATGTGACAGGTGCCCTAGGTTGCCCATTTCCAACCCAGCTTGCCTTACCCATGGACACCAAACAGCCGTCCCACTGCAGGACCACCAATGTCTGCAGCCTGCGCTCCCATGGCACACACAGGGGCACGAACTCCACCATAATGGTTATTCTGCTGGCTCTGGAGGCTGCTCTGAGCTCTGCGACACCTGCTGGTTTTCACTGTTGCCAGCATTTAACCAAGCATTTACAGGGCCTGGGGGTGGGTGTCCAGCCAGCCCTAAGATCTCATTGCACCTGCCCCAGCAGGAACTGGTTTCCTAGGAGAAATCTTTAAAGACACCTGGCCTGAGCCTAGCTGAGTATGGAGGAAGAGAAGTACAGTTTACTCCTCAGGCAATACATTATCTGCCAGATCACCTTTGCTCTAATCTTACCCATTATTTGGCAAATGAAGCAGCAAGTATAGGGCAATCCTGTCCTCTTTTCACTTACACAATGACTTGGCCCCAGTAACTGTCTCCTTTTGCCTACCAGGTCAATGGTTCCTCTTCACATATCTTCCTTTCACAGTTGCCATATAAATATTCCTTGGTCCCACCGTCTCCTCCATCTCCTGCCCTATTCCTCAGCTCACCTGCACAGCACAACTCAAGCAAGAGCCATCTGCATTAAACACCCTCCCCTCCCATTCTGTCCTCTCTCCTCCAGACTTCAGATGTCACTCTTCCATGAAACTGCCCTTGAAAAGTTCACCAGTGGCCTCCACACTGCTGAATCCAGTGGTCAATTCTCAGCTCTCNCTCACCTGCACAGCACAACTCAAGCAAGAGCCATCTGCATTAAACACCCTCCCCTCCCATTCTGTCCTCTCTCCTCCAGACTTCAGATGTCACTCTTCCATGAAACTGCCCTTGAAAAGTTCACCAGTGGCCTCCACACTGCTGAATCCAGTGGTCAATTCTCAGCTCTCATCTTGACCTCTCAGCAGCCTCAGACACAGTTGATCCCTCCCTCCTCCTTGAAACCACTTGGCCTGTGGGCACCACCTTCTCCTGGTTTGCCTCCTGCCCCTTTAGCTACTCATGGGTCTCCATGGTGGCTCTTATCCTTCAACAGACTAAGTGTTTGAGGGTCCACCTGTCCCTTCAGTCCCTGGACCTTCCCTCTTCTTTCCTCTCTCCTGCAGAGACTCCATCCAGGCTCACTGCCTTGGAATCTGTCTACAGGATGAACACTTCCAAACTGCATCTCCTGCCTGACCTCCCCCAGGCTCCAGACTTGACTTTGTAGGTGGGTACTTGACATCCTCTCTGCTAGTCTCCTTGGCACCTCCATCACAGCCTATCTAGAACTGAACTTGATCTCCCCTCACCGAAATGGCAACCCACTCCAGTACTCTTGCCTGGAAAATTCCATGGACAGAGAAGCCTGGTAGTTTACAGTCCATGGGGTCGCAAAGAGTCGGACACGACTGAGTGACTTCACTTTCCTTTTGTTTCACCTACCTTTTCTACAGTCTCCACATAGCCATAGAGTTTTCCAAAGTCATTACACATTACACTGGTGGTCAACTGGTTAGGACTCTGCACTTTCACTGCTCAGATCTGGGATTCCTTGTATACTTCATTGTGCTTAACAGTGTTTTCTCAATGTTTAACGGAGATTGCATTTAAAAATATCTCATGGGGCGGGACAACATGGCAACCTCCATCCTTGGCTCTGTTTTGTGGATTGTCTGGTAAGTTGTTCTCTCATCAGCTTCAGGCCAAGTTTGAAGTTACTATATGGACTGGAAAAGATGCATCTTCAGAAGAGAAGAAAAAGGCCTATAAGTAAAGAGGCTGTGGAGCAATTCTCTCAGGAAGAATACCATTTTCCCAGATAAGCTTCAGTTAGTGGCTGATGAAGAAATGGCTCCCCTTCTCAGTAATAACTGTCTCATAAGAATCAGAAATCATGTGTTGAAAGATCCCCTGCATAGGATAAACTGGTGCTGGAGGCTTTGTGGTATGGTCATCCTTCACTTAGCTGGTCATGGGCATTTATTGGGGTTGAGCAAGCCCTGTTGTAATCCGCTCCTGAACCTACTAAGCTTACAGGAAAAACAGTTCTGTCAAGAGGAGACTTTTCTGAAAGATAGAAACTTAATTTGGGAAGATCTGGATTAGAATTCTGCTCTACCTGATACCATCTATAGTTAAAGTACTTTTAAATTTTAAGTGAAGATATTTGGATGTTTGGATGTTTCACTGTGTCAGTGAATTATCTTTTCTCTTGGACTTAATAAATTAAACATACTGTTCCCATACATAATGCAAAGAGTAGTGTAATTAAAACTGTCTCTGTGAAAAATAATGTTCACTATTCATTTGAATATCATTTTATGATATGTTTGTGTTCTAGTCTTTTGTTGATTCAATAAATATTGATTAAATATCTCTTGCATGTGAAAGCTGCTTTTCACTCCCACATACAACTTCTGATCAACTCTGACACCAACGTTCTCACTGGTCTCCGTCTCTGTGTCCTTTCTCCCTCCCACAATCTCAATGGTTGGAGGGACAGCTGGGTCAAAAGCTATGTGACTGTACTAGCTACAGAGTAGTGGTGTCAGGCTTTCACAAAATAACAGCACCAATTTACATCCCACCTGGAATATATCAGTGTCCCACGGATGCAGATCCTCTCTCCTTCTTGGTAAACTCAGACATCTTATTTCCTGTTGTGTAGAGAGATNTGTACTAGCTACAGAGTAGTGGTGTCAGGCTTTCACAAAATAACAGCACCAATTTACATCCCACCTGGAATATATCAGTGTCCCACGGATGCAGATCCTCTCTCCTTCTTGGTAAACTCAGACATCTTATTTCCTGTTGTGTAGAGAGATATCAAGTTGAGGTCCTGATTTCCAATTCCTCATCATGAATGGACATGACTTTATTCATTGCATTTCCTGTCTGTGAAAAGTTTATGAGGAAGGAGGGTAGTGGAATTGGGCAGAGAGAGAAGCTGAACCAAAATGGCCCATCAGAGTGGTCCTGAATTGGGCTAAAGTGGCCAAGGCAGGTTGGAAGAGCTTTGGAGGAGGGCTGAGACCAGTCCTGCATTGGCCACTTTCCAGCTGTGAGATCTCAGACCAGTCCTTCCCCTCCCAGAGCCCCTCATCCTACCAGGTATCAGGGACTAAGACCTCAGCCCCTACTGAGCCATGTACAATGCTCAGCAGTTCACCAGGGGTTCTGTGTCCCTCACCCCACAATCTCCTTTCAGGCCAACAACCAGGCAGCACCATACTTCCTGGGGCAGTGCAGCTCCTGTGTGGTCTGAGGACCTGCCTTGTCCACGAGCTGCCCATTACTGGTTCCTGACAAGGTAAGTACAGAGTTTAAGAGTAACTGCTCAGAAACCTTAGAGCAATGTGGCACAATAGTTCTATGTGTATTGAAACTAAAAATTAAAAGTTAGGTTTGAACTGTTTATCTTTGTTTTCTTCTTTTCTTGGGTAATTAAGGACCTGCCTTGTCCACGAGCTGCCCATTACTGGTTCCTGACAAGGTAAGTACAGAGTTTAAGAGTAACTGCTCAGAAACCTTAGAGCAATGTGGCACAATAGTTCTATGTGTATTGAAACTAAAAATTAAAAGTTAGGTTTGAACTGTTTATCTTTGTTTTCTTCTTTTCTTGGGTAATTTATATTTTATTTTACAAATAGATAAGTCCATTGTATCTTAGAAAATAGAAAAAATACAAAAACCTGATGTTTAACCACAATTAATTGAGAAGCATAATCTAGGGCAATTCCAACAGTAACTTCTGACATTTTTAACATATTTTGAGGCAGGAAGACTCTTTTGACCCTTCATCATTGACATTTACAGATAAGACCAGGGTTTGATGCTGTTGTTTTCTGTTCAGAACCTCTTTTGAAGCAGCTGAAAGAAGGAATCTTGCAACACACCTATTCATCCATTTCTAGCCGTTCTCCCACTAAGGATGTAACTTGACCAACATGGCATCAGTTCATTTTGCTGAAGAAGGAAACACTCAGGTCAGCTTTCTGGCAGGGAGTGAGAGGAAGACATAGAATCTAAGAAAACCCCAAACCTAGTTCACGATTGACTCAGACTCTCCCAAGTCTTTACAACCACTTCCAGGCATTTATAAACAGAAGGGGCAAGGAAGAAGTGGCATTGGTGGCTGAACCATTTACAGGTGCAGATGGGAGAGGATGTGAGTTCTATGGGCACACAGTGCAGGTGGCATTGGGAGTCCACAGGCATAGCTGGTGCCATTGATCTTTTCAATGTACAACTGGGCTGAGTCTGAGGCCACAGTAGGCAAGGTGAGAGCAGGATACTTGGGCAGGTGGCTTTCGTATTAGTACCAGGATTCTAGCAAGGCTTTTAACCTCGCTGATATGAACCGCATTTGTATGAAGAGGTCAGTGTTGGTTACACTGAGATTCCACACCTGAATCATCCTCCCAGACAGCCCAGCACCCAGTAAGTTCTGAGAAAGTGTTCTGAGAGCACAGCTCTGCCAGCATCCACCTGGCCCACCCCAGCCTCACCCTCTGGGGTTTGCTAGGGATCTGAAGGTGGCAGAGATGGCAACATAGGAGCTACTGAGGGAGCAAAGGCAGAGAGGAGGGAGCGGTCAAAGCACATGTGGGAGAGACTTCCTGGTGAGGGTCAGGNTCTGGAGTTATTTCTCCACTGATCTCCAGTAGCATATTGGACACCTACCAACCTGGGGAGTTCATCTTTTAGTGTCCTATATTTTTGCCTTTTCATACTATTCATGAGGTTCTCAAGGCAAGAATACTGACGTGGTTTGCCATTCCCTTCCCCAGTGGACCACATTTTGTCAGAGCTTTCCAAAGTGGTTACACAAGGAATTCCTTGGGGTTCACAGGTTAGGACTTCCACTACTGAGTGCCTGGGTTCCTCAGATACTTCACTGTATTTACAGTGGCTTCCTAATGCCTAAAGGTGCTGAAGCACATTTAAAAATGTTTACTGTGCGAACTTCCTTGGTGGTCCAGTGTTAAGAACCCACCTTGCCATGCACTGGACATGATTTCAATTCCTGGTCAAGGAACTAAGATTCCAAATGTGCAGGGCAACTAAGCCTGCATGCCACATCCACTGAGCCCTCACAATCTACAGCCTGTGATCCACGAAAGAGAAGCCCTCCTGCAACAGCCTGGCATGGCAAAAAAAAGAAAAAAGTTTAATGGTCATTTGAAGATTATTTTATCACAGGTTATTTTGCAGATTTTAATATGACTTGCATGTGAAAGTTTGTTTTCACCCCTACAGCCAGCCTCTTTCATCGACTCTGACATCGGTCTTCTCACTGGTCTCTGTCTCTATGCCCTTTCTTCCTCCCATAGACTCAACAGCCAGAGGGACTGCTGGGTCAAAGGGTATGTGACTGCACGAGCTGGGGAGGAGTAGTTTCAGGGTTTTCCATAAACAGCAGCACCAGTTTACATCTNTGCCCTTTCTTCCTCCCATAGACTCAACAGCCAGAGGGACTGCTGGGTCAAAGGGTATGTGACTGCACGAGCTGGGGAGGAGTAGTTTCAGGGTTTTCCATAAACAGCAGCACTAGTTTACATCTCACCTGGAATATATCTGTGTCCCACAGATGCAGATCCTCTCTTCTTGTTGGTAAATTCAGACAGCTTATTTCCTAGTGTGTAGAGAGATATCCAGTTGGGGTTTGGATTTCCATTTCCTTATGATGAATGGTGAACATGACTTTATTTGTTGCATTTCCTCTGTGTGAAAACTTTATGAGGAAGGAAGACAGTGGAATTGGGCAGAGGGCAATGGTGAACCTAAATGGTCCATCAGAGTGGTCCTGAATTGGGCTAAAGTGGCCAAGGCTGACATCCCACCAGGATCTGTCTTAGGATCAGTTGCCTCTGTGCAAGAAGCTCTGCAGCTCGGACCACCCCTCCTTCCTAGAAGGTGCATCTGGGAGCCATTTTCCAGGGTCCACGCTCAAGGCAGATTGAAAGAGCCCTGGATGAGAGCTGAGACCAGTCTTGCATTGGCCACTTTCCAGCCGTGTGACTTCAGGCAAGTCCTCTCTTCCCAGAGTCCCTCATCCTACCAAGTATTAGGGGCTAATATGATGGCCCCTAGTTACCAGTGTACAGTGCTCAGCAGTCCACCAGGCGTTCTGTGCCCCTCACCTCAAAACTTTGCATGCATGTGTGCTAAGTAGCTTCAGTTCAGTTCAGTTCAGTTCAGTTCAGTTCAGTCGCTCAGTCGTGTCTGACTCTTTGCGACCCCATGAATCGCAGCATGCCAGGCCTCCCTATCCATCACCATCTCCCGGAGTTCACTCAGACTCACGTCCATCGAGTCCGTGATGCCATCCAGCCATCTCATCCTCGGTCGTCCCCTTCTCCTCCTGCCCCCAA
>SJYX01022189.1:90263-102014 GCA_006410675.1 Oreotragus oreotragus
AGCATCATTCCTTCCAAAGAAATCCCAGGGTTGATCTCCTTCAGAATGGACTGGTTGGATCTCCTTGCAGTCCAAGGGACTCTCAAGAGTCTTCTCCAACACCACAGTTCAAAAGCATCAATTCTTCGGCGCTCAGCTTTCTTCACAGTCCAACTTTCACATCCATACATGACCACAGGAAAAACCATAGCCTTGACTAGGCGGACCTTAGTCGGCAAAGTAATGTCTCTGCTTTTGAATATACTATCCAGGTTGGTCATAACTTTTCTTCCAAGGAGTAAGCGTCTTTTAATTTCATGGCTGCAGTCACCATCTGCAGTGATTTTGGAGCCCCAAAAAATAAAGTCTGACACTGTTTCCACTGTTTCCCTATCTATTTCCCATGAAGTGATGGGACCGGATGCCATGATCTTCGTTTTCTGAATGTTGAGCTTTAAGCCAACCTTTTCGCTCTCCTCCTTCACTTTCATCAAGAGGCTTTTTAGCTCCTCCTCACTTTCTGCCATAAGGGTGGTGTCATCAGCATATCTGAGGTTATTGATATTTCTCCTGGCAATCTTGATTCCAGCTTGTGTTTCTTCCAGTCCAGCGTTTCTCATGATGTACTCTGCATATAAGTTAAATAAGCAGGGAGACAATATACAGCCTTGACGTACTCCTCGTGTCCAATTCTTTGCAACCTATAGTCCAACCTATGGACTATATAGCCTGCCAGGCTCCTCTGTCCTGGGATTCTCCAGGTAAGAGTACCAGAATGGGTTGCCATGCCCTCCTCCGGGGGATCTTCCTAACCAAGAGATCAGACCCACGTGTCTTACATCTCCTGCATTGGCGGGCATGTTCTTTACCACTAATGCCAATGGGAAGTCCCACCCCTTCCTTTACAGGCCAACAACCAGGCAGCACCATATGTCCTGGGGCAGTGCAGCTCCTGTGTGGTCTGAGGACCTGCCTTGTCCACGAGCTGCCTGTTACTGGTTCCTGACAAGGTAAGTACAGAGGTGGGGAGTAACTGCTCAGAAACCTTAGAGCAATGTGGCAGAGTAGTTCTATGTGTATTGAAACTAATAATTAATTATTAGATTTGTACTATTTGTTTTCTTGCTTCATTTTAAAAATAATTTATATCACATTTACAAATAGATAAGTCCATGGTAGATTAGAAAAGAAGGTAAAATACAAAAACCTGGTCCTTTACCACAACATATTGAGAAACACTAATCTAGGGCAACTCCAACAACTTCAGACATATTTAACATTTTTTGAGGGAGGAGGCCCCTTTTGATCCTCAACTCTGACATTTACAGATAAGACCAGAGTTCAGTGATGTTTCTATTCGATTCAAGGTCCCTTTTATTTTTTAAAATTTATTTAAATTTAATTGAATAACTGCTTTACAATATTGTATCGATTTCTACCAAACATCAACATAAATCAGCCATAGGTTTAAATCTGCTGGGAAAAGGAATCTTCCTCTCATTTCTATTTGTTTTCAGTCACATAACTTGACAGACACGGCACCTGTTCAACTCGTTAAAAAGCAGACACGCGGGTCAGCTCTCTGGCAGAGAGTGAGGGGAAGACATGCAATCTAAGAAAAGCCCAAACCTAGCTCATGATAGACACAAACCCTCTCTGGTCTTTAAAACCACTTTCAGGTGTTTATCAACAGAAGGGACGAGGAAGCGCTGGCACTGATTGGACCCTCTTTGGTTCTAGCTGAAGATGGAGGGGCTGTGGGCTATGTGGGGGCACACGGCACCAGTGGTATTGGGAGCCCACGGCTGCAACTGGCACCACTGGTGTCTTCAGGGTGAAATTTGGCCAAGTTTGAGGCCATGGCAGGCAAGGTGAGGCCAGGACACCTGTGCAAGCAGGTTTCATATTGGGACTAGAAAGGTCTTTAACCTCTGATATGAACCTCATCTGCATGAGGAAGGCACTGTCAGTTACTTTGAGATACTGTATGTATAGCATCCACCCAGAGGCCAGCAGTTTGCTCAGGGAGCTGACTCTGCCCTGCTGTGGAGTCACCAAGACAGATGCTCAGTCCAGCCTGAGGCATCCACTGCCCTTCTACCTGGCCCATGACCCACTACAGCTCAAGCACCTGCCAGGGTGCCTCCCAACCTGGGGATGAATTCATGACCCCTGGACTGGGGGCAGATCCCAGACAGCAGGCTAGGCATCCTCAGGGACCCTGTCTGCCCTGCTCCCTATCTCAATACAACTTTGCTGCACAAAGGCCTAAACCTCAGCCTCCTGTTCCCTAAACCTCACTTGACCCTGACCTCACCAGGAAGTCTCTCCCATGTGTGTTCTGCCCACTCCCTCCTCTCTGCCTTTGCTCCCTTAGCAGCTCCCATGTCCCCACCTCTGCCTCCTCCTGATCTCTAGCAAAGCCCAGTCCCCCCTGAGAGGGTGAGGCTGGGTCAGGCCAGGTGGTTGCTGATAGATCTGTGCTGGCTGACCTTTGTCCCACTTGTCACCCTCTAGCAGTGTCACCAGGCAGGGCCCCAACAGGCCATTGGTTTCCTGTGAGTAATGATGTCTGAAAGCAAAGGGCAGCCTGATTTCAGGAGGACACCCCTGCGGACCTCTGGGCCTCTCTACCACACCTGACATCTCCTGCACTCCTCGGGCTGTCTAAGTTGGCCTGTGTGTTGGTGGGAGATCTCCCCACAAAGGCAAGGACACTCAGGCAGGTTAGGGTGATAATGGGGTGTCAGGGAGCAGGTGTTGTGTAGTACTGGATCCTTGCTCTGCAGTTCCTGGATCTCTGTATCTATGGGGAGGCCGACTATTTAACAAACACCTCAGCATCAGTGCTGAACACATGAAAGGACACTTCTGTCCACACAAAGTCCAGTGTGGATGTTCCTAATAGGGTACCTCTGTAGGCAGCCCTCTCAGATCAGGCTCTCTGCTCTTAACTTGTTTGACTGAGGTCTTCAATGTGTGGCCTCCAAGGCTGCAGTGAAAGAGGGGTATCTCCTTCCCTCTGGCCCAGCCAGTCTGTCCCCATTCCCTATCCAGGTGCACTGTCTGTTGGTCACATTGTACTGCATCCCAGCCCGGCCTGGGCTCACAGCCATGATTTCCACCTCTGACCTGTGCGCACACCTTTGTCCCACCTGGGGCCCTGCTGTGCACGCATCTCAGCCTGTGTCCTCCAGGCAAACAGCCTCCTGCAACACCACAGTGCTGAGGTTGCCCAGCCCATTCTCTGAGGGCTCGATGGCTGCCAGATGCCTGCAATGACTTCACCTCCAGGTGTCACAGCCTCCTATGGAGAGTGGACTGGGCTTAGGGCCTCATGCCAAACAGATAAAATAAGGCAGATTTGATGGTGAGTGACTCAGGTCTAGGTACTAGAAGACAGTAGTGCTTCTCTCTGTCTGTCTTGGGCTCCCTCTTTCTCCTTGGTGACTGGCTTACTCTGGAGAATTCTGGTGAGCATCACTTGACAGCCTGATGGAGAGGCCCACATGCAGGGCTCTGAAGCCTTCTGCCAGCAGCCACTCGGGAGAGCTTGGCAGTGATTCCCCACTCTAGGCTTTGAAACTGTCCCCACTGGAGCAGGTCAGCTGCCTCCTCCTGAGTAAACTGAGCAGGAATCCCTAGGCGCTTCTAGCTCTCTGGTGACAAACTTGACCACTCATCAGTCATGGATCTTTCACACCAAACTTCTCTACAAGAGGGATAACTAATTTTGATTCAGGCAGTGGATTGGGAGAGCGGGGTTTTAGCTTGAGGGTGGTGGGTGTGCAGGGCTTGACCAAGGAGGTGACTTTCGGATGATCAAATTGAGGAGACAGAGCATCCTGGGAAAGATATCAACAGGTCCCAAGACACAGCAAGTGGGAGAGCTGAGTGAGAATCACCCAGCCATCCACAGAGATGTGAACTTAATAAATCTTTACTGCCTTCAGCCACTAAAGTCTGAAGTGGTTCAATCTAGCAATAGAAAACTGCAGTGGGCAGGTACTTCTCTCCTGGAAAATCTAGCCCTTCCTCAATGGCCCTTCTTACCTGCCACTTCCTCCCTTTTCCCTTGATGGAAACCATCACTTCCCCTCTCTCAACCCCACTGCACTTGATTCCCCCCTCTCTTGGGACCCTATTGCCCCCACCTCCTAGTGTCAGAACAGGCCATCAAGAGATGCTGAGTACATTTATGGCCTGCCTGCTGATTACTCCTACTCCCCAGTACCCCTCACAGGATGGGGGATGGTTAACCATCTCATAATATTATCTATTCCATCCACAGACCCAAGTTAGGTACTGTAATTCTTATTTCCTTGATAACAAACCTGGGGTTGAAAAGGGATGGGTCTTGCCCAGGGTTACTGAACCTAAATTTACATCCACAGAATTTCTCCCCACTCCCCCAACCCCAACACCCCGTTTGTACTTATTGCTGTGATTAGCTTCTAGAGGGAAAAGGACTTGCTTTCCCACTCCAGATGTGGGCGTTCATAGTACTGGTCCTACCCTACCATCCTGTCTGATCATTCATGACACATATCCCAGAGCCAGTGATCCAGAATTTTCCTTATCAGAGGCTTGTCCCCATCTGCCCTGCTTGCAGACACTGACCATTCACTCCTCATGTTCCTTTTCTGGCTGGTCTGCCCTGTGTCTGCACATAGCCTCCCCCTTGTCTCCCACAGAACAGGACAGAGGTGGTAAGTTGGAGCTGACTGGTCAGGGAGGAAGGAGTAACATGCCATTCTCTGGCCCATCGGACCCACCATCTGGGAAGGGGACACGGAGCAGCAGGGCTGCAGGGCCAGGCTGGGACACAATGGGAGGCTCCCAGCTGGGGAGAAGGGGGGAGGAAGAGAAGGCTGAAACAGAATTCTTTCACTGATGAATTGACATTTATGGAGCTCCCTTCTGTGTCAAAGTCAGGGCTGAAGTTACAAAGGAGCAACAGCGGCTGACTCATGGAGCTCTCAGCCAATGTGACATCACAGATGAGGTCATCTTAGTCCCTGGGGGAAACTGAGACTCAGAAGAAAGGTGAAGAGGTCCACCATGGTCATTCAGCCAGTGATAGAGCTACAGTCTCCTTCCCCACTTTCCGGCCCCTCTGGCTGCCACTCTGGGGCTCAGAGGACTCAGAAACTTGAAGGTGCCAGGATGAGTCAGGGGGTTGTGGCCTCGCCCTCCTCTTCATCTCAGGGAGGGAGGAGCTGGGACAGGCAGGAGGCAGGATGGGGGAGCTTGGAGCAGCTGGGGGCTGCTCCTGTGCTGTCACTCAAGGCAGAGGAAGGGAAACCTGCCAACTGGAGCTGCTCTTGTCCTGCCCATTGAGTGACAGGACCACAGAGGACAGAGACACCACACATCATCCTCTCCCACGTCTCAGGTGGGCAGAATGAAGGAGAGGGCCCACTACAGAGGGGTCAGTGCAGGAGAGCAAATCACCTATGCCAGAGTCTGGCCTCCTCTGCCAAGGAGCCAGCTGTGACCCAAGGCCTGGAGTGGGGTGGAGATGCAGGAGTCAGGGAAGACTCTGGAGATGTGTCCAACAGATGCCTCCAGGAAGCCTTCTGGGATCACAGAACCTTCCTCCGTCCTCCCTAATGCCAGCACTGCCCTTTGGGGGAGCCTCTTCTCTGGGGAGGCACTCAGCAGATCTCCAAGTGTTGGTCTCTGGGGACGTTGTACTTGAGCTTGTGGGCTTCGAAGAGGTTTTCCAGCTCCTTCATGTAGCGCTGATGNCTCCCTAATGCCAGCACTGCCCTTTGGGGGAGCCTCTTCTCTGGGGAGGCACTCAGCAGATCTCCAAGTGTTGGTCTCTGGGGACGTTGTACTTGAGCTTGTGGGCTTCGAAGAGGTTTTCCAGCTCCTTCATGTAGCGCTGATGCAGCCTGTCCACCTCCTCCTGGGAGGGATGTGGTGTCTTCTGAACTTCGATGGGCTTCCCCACTGCAAGACATAGAGGTGAGTGGTGGCTCAGAGCCAGACCCACTGAAGGCACAGGGACCCTCGGGGTTCCCACCACAATGGTCATCTGAGCAGGTAAGCACTCTTTCTCCTTCCCTTTCAATTCTATTTTGGGTCATAGATTCTAAGATGTTAGGGCAATATCACCAGCTGGTGTTTTAATATACCAGCTTTAATGCATTTTAATGCATTATCTCTTATGTCATCCTAACAATCCTAAGAAGATAGAACCTGCTATTATTCCTATTTGACAGCTGAGGCATTGAGACTCAGGGAGGTTGAGTAAATTGGTCAGGGTCACTTAGGAAGAATCAGTGACTGGTTGTAAGCCCTGAGGTTGTGCTCTTAGCCTCATGGACCCGTGGATCTGGGAGTCTCACATCCCATGAGTGGAAGTGTCTGTATGTCTGAGAGGAGGTGGCCCACAGCCCAAGTGCCTTCTACCTCCTCTCCCTCCACTACAGTGCCCCCCATTCTAGGGAGGACATGGGAGGACCTATCAACCTCCTTCCTCAAGTTCTGCCTGGCTCCGAAAGCAGCTGTCCTGTCTTCTTCTCTTGAGAATGGTTCTGGAAGCATCCGTTGTGAATTATATTCAAGCAAATATTACCAGACAACCCAGGAAAGTCATGGTGTAGAGGGGTGGCCAAGTCTGTACTCAACTAAGAAATGACTGGGTGAGTGGAGATGAAAAGACCTCTCTGTACAAGCTTTGCCATTGAAACCTAGTTGGAATCCAAGACAAAAGCAAATGAGACAATCAAATAGCTGAGAAGATGGTGCTAAATCCATCCACTAAGGCCCATGCCCATTATTTACAGGGAAATCCCTCAGACTCTCCTTCACAGCCTGCTGTTTGCTACTTTACACACAATACTATAAGACCTGGAATGCCCTTCCCTTGAATCCACTTTTCCAGTAAGCCTTACAGGATCCTCCTGTCAGAATTAAACCCTCCTCTCTGGCATCATAAAAAATCAAGTAGACCTTGATCAAATCTCAACTTTGTATCAAGGACAGGGTGATCTTTTGGAAGTGATTCACCTTCTCTGAGTCTGTTTGCCTTTAGTAAAATGGTGATAATAATCACTGCCTACAAGGTTGTTGGGAAAACTAAGCTGCTGAATGTAAGCAGTCAGTGCAGTACCTGACACACAGCAGGTGCCCAGTAATCAGTAGTGGTGACTGTTTTTTTTTTTTTTTGTCTCAGATTTCCCATCCCAGACTTTCTTTCATCAGGGTTATCTGCCTGTGTATCCGTTTCACACTCTGGAACGTGAACTCCATGAAATTCAATGATGTCTTTGGCTCATGTCTAGTCCCCTTTGCAATACCAGCTTGAGCCCCTTACCGTGTACCCCTTTCCTCTCCCAGCCCGGGTCTAGGCTCACCCACGGTGGTGATGGGCCGGCGGTAGGGCACAAGACCAAAGCTGTACTGGAGGACTCCACGGCCATAGAAGAGTGGGATGGAGACTCTTGCAATCTTCTGAAGTCGGTCCTGGAACCAGCGCACCCAGGAGCCAGGGGAGTTCTCAACCTGCTTAAATATGTCATTCTCCCCAAAGGAGAAGATAGGTACCAGAGCTGCCCTAGAGGGAGACAGGAGAGAGAGTGTGGAGGAGCAAGAAGCTGGTCACCGAGCCTGCTGCAGGGACTAGTGAGCAGGAACTGGGGCAGAGGACAAAGCCCTGGGACAAAAGTAGGAGGCCTTGGGTGTCTCCAGACCCGCCGCAGCCTTGCTCTGTGATTGCAGGCAGGTCAGGGCTCCTCTCTGGACCATGCCTTCCCAGTTACACCATGACAGGAGAACAGAATGCTTCAGAGAGCCCTTCCAGGCATAGCACATGCAAACTTTCTGGAAAAATGTCTTCTTCCCCAGTTAGCTTGTATTCTTCACAGATGCTTCAAGGTAAGAGAACAGCTCTAAGCTATGCCCCAAACACCGTTCTCCAAATGCCCTAGACTCAGATGTAATGCAAGTTTTCAGTAATATGACCCTTGACCCTATTCCCTTTAATCACCAGATCTCCCTTCTAGAATCTTCCCTGGCTATTTGTGCATGAGACAGTACGTCGATCACCAACACAGAATCTTCACTGTCAATGGACTGTGACTCTTCCTGCCAAAATAGGATGTATATTCATCTGTGCTGTCTTCCCACCAAAACACAATCCTTGCCAGTCTCCAGCCCTCTTCCCAATACCCGTGCATCAGGGCGAGCCTGATGAAGCCCTTGCGGTTCCGCAGCACCAGCTTGTAGCCTCCAGGCCTGGCATCCAGTGCCTCCTGGACGCCCCCAACAATGATGGCCATGAGGTTACCGCCTCCTTCCCTGCTCAGAATGTGAGCGGCGCTCTCCTTGTCTACTGGGACCAGCCCTGGGGAGAGAGAAAGGTGGTTAGGTATGGGGTGAAGGGGCAGGGACCGTGGGCAGAGATGTGGGCTGGGCTCCACTCCAGTTCCCAACTGTGAGTTCCCTGAGGACTGGGACTGAGCCCTTCAGGTCTTCCCAACCCCCAGCTGAGTGGATCACTGAGCACAGAGCTGTGGGAAGTGCTTCCTTGAATCTAGCTTCCTTTTCCACTACACATTCACTTGGAATAAGTACAGAAGTCTTGACAGCCCTCTGTAAAATCCCTCCTCCATGCCTGCAGCCCTCACCCAACTGGGTTACCCAGAGTTGGGAAAACTCACCCCCTGACATGATATAATCCCTGAAGAAAGGAGTCCAGAACCACAAGTTCAGCATCATCAGATGTGGGCGGATGCCAGGGAACAGTGAGGAAAACCCGGTGCTCTCTGTGCACAGGTTGGTAAAAGCTCCAGTGGCCAGAACCCCGTGGGGGTGGAAGCCAGCGAGGTAGTTCCGGGAGGGGTCCAGATAGGCAGTCTTGACCAGCTGCAGGGACAGCAACCTGCTGAATCAGAGCTGCACCTCATACCATTCTGCCAGCACCAGTGTGATCTTGGGTAACTTGCTCCCCCTCTCTGAGCCTCTAGTTCTTAGGAAGATGGAGATATACATGTGAATGCACCCAGGGAGATCCTGTTGCCATCCAAGTCTCAGACTTGCTGTGAGCTTCAGACAAATTGTCTCCCTCTCCAGCTTTCAATGTATTAAATGTGGACATTTGACCCTGCCCTGCCTACATGCTGCTGAGAATCTCAAGTCTGTGAGTTCCCTGGAATTACCAAGATACAGGACAGGATAATCATAACTGGCATAGTTCATGCACCATCAAGGGCCACACACTGGGCTGCCATTCAAACAGCCCTGTTCTAACCAAATTCCCTATGAGAAAACTCAGCATGTAGGACCTGGGAGTGAGAATTCACTAGCTATATCAGGGTGGTTGAAAGAGTTTGCAGACCTGGAGGCTGGCCTTAGTCCTGTTTACTCCTCTGTACAATTCAAGTGTCTCCCTGATGGCTCTCTGTTCCCTCTGTGTCAGATCTTCATTACCCTCTATCCACCTTTTCCCCTGGCTATTGGGAGCTCTTCCCAGATCTGGCTGGTCCTGCAGCACAGAGGGTGCACCAGAAACCACCAGACATTGTAGAAAGAGTGGGAGAGGAGACCTGTTCATCACCAGCAGCTTCCAGGCAAAGTGGAGTGAGGACAGAGGGGGCAAAACTGAGTTAACAGATGTGGCTCCTGGACTTCCCTGGTGGTCCAATGGTTAAGAATCTGCTTGCCAATGCAGGGGACATGCGTTCGATTCCTGGTCCAGGAAGATTCCACACGGCTGGGATGCAACTAAGCCTGTGTGCCACAACTACTGAGCTCACAAGCCACAGCCCATGCTGCACAACAAGAGAGAAACCCTATGAGAAAGCCACCGCAATGAGAAGCTCACACACCTCAATGAAGAGTAACCCCGCTATCCGCAACTAGAGAAAGCCCACATGCAGCAACAAAGACTCAGCACAGCCGAACATAAAATAATTTTAAAAACAAAATGCTGCTCCCACCAGTTACTGGACAGGCTTCAACGTGCAAAGATAACTGCCAGTGATTCTGTGTGTGACCAACCCCTTCCCTACTCTGCCAGGAAATGCAGGGCCCACCCTTTACAGAGCCCTGGGCTCTGAGAGGCACAGCCTTTAGACTCACAGGCCCTGAGGCCCCTGACCCAAGCCCTAAGCCCCTGGCAGGAAGCTCCCTGACAAGACTACCCAGGCCTCATAATTTGCGCTTCCAGGAGTGGGTAGTCCCTTCCACTCAGGCTCAGGTTTGGCACTATGAAAGGTCATCTAGTCAACAAGCTGAAATTTTCAGCATTGGCCCTGAGAATTCTTGTTACCTTCAGGCCCCAGAGGCCTGGCCGCCCATCTCAGAGCAGGGACTCAAGAGATAGCACTGGAGGTGACCCAAGGGACAGCCTTGGAAGTCTGAGCCTGTCTGCCCTACCACAGCTGAACAGTCCCAGCTTGTTCTGTCCTTGACCTGGACTTGATCTCTGCCAACTCCCTCCCCAGCTCTGCCCTCTGGTTACCCTTGACCCCTTGCAGAAAGCCTGAGGGGACCTTAGGTGGAGTCACCGTTGCTTCTCAGATAAAGGCAAGCTTCTTTCACTCATGCAGTGGGAATTTATTGAATGTGAAAATAAGGACAAGCAGAGATATTTCTGGCTATTTTCATTGGGAAAGGTGTTTCCTTAGGAACCCACGTCAGTATGTTTCTTTAAAAACATACCTGACTCCCCATACTGAAGAATTTTATGAATTCTCTTTCTCAGCTAGTGGGAAAATAATTTTGTTACAACCCCTTTAAAGGCAATGAAGCAATATCTATCAGTCTTAAAATGGAAAAATATAACTGACCTTTTTAAGCCAGCAACTCCACTGCCGAGGAATTTAGCTACAGAATTTCTCACACTTGTGTAAAACGGCATCTGAACATGATTATTAACTGAAGTCCCCCCCTCCTTTGGTAATGCCAAAACTTGGCATCCAGTCAAATGTACATCAACAGAGCCTGTTTAGACAAATTATGAAATACTTCCTTGTGGGCCACTGTGTAGCAATGCAATGCAATGCTTCCTGTTCTGATAGGGGAACATGGTCACGATCACTCATCAGGTGGAAAAGCAAAGGGCAAGACCGTGTATGCAGAATGTCACCAGCTGTGACAGGGGGAACAGCAGATGGAGACAGGTCCTCCTGGGGGAATATGCCTGATTCTCCACCATTAGCTCTTCAGTTCAGTTCAGTCGCTCAGTCGTGTCCAACTGTTTGCAACCTCATGAATCGTAGCACGCCAGGCCTCCCTGTCCATCACCAACTCCCGGAGTTCACTCAGACTCATGTCCATCAAGTCGGTGATACCATCCAGCCATCTCATCCTCTGTCGTGCCCTTCTCCCCCTGCCCTCAATCCCTCCCAGCATCAGAGTTTTTCCAATGAGTCAACTCTTCGCATAAAGTGCCCAAAGTATTGGAATTTCAGCTTTAGCATCAGTCCTTCCAATGAACATCCAGGGTTGATCCCCTTTAGAATGGACTGGTTAGATCTCCTTGCAGTCCAAGGGACTCTCAAGAGTCTTCTCCAACACCACAGTTCAAAATCATCAATTCTTTGGTGCTCAGCTTTCTTCACAGTCCAACTCTCACATCCATACATGACCACAGGAAAAACCATAGCCTTGACTAGATGGACCTTGGCTGACAAAGTAATGTCTCTGCTTTTCAATATGCTATCTAGGTTGGTCATAACTTTCCTTCCAAGGAGTAAGCATCTTTTAATTTTATGGCTTCAGTCACCATCTGCAGTGATTTTGGAGCCCAAAATAATA
>SJYX01022190.1:7191-47403 GCA_006410675.1 Oreotragus oreotragus
CAACCCACTCCAGTAGTCTTGCCTGGAGAATCCCAGGGACAGGGGAGCCTGGTGGGCTGCCCTCTATGGGGTCACACAGAGTCGGACACGACTGAAGTGACTTAGCAGCAGCAGCAGCAGCAAAGACTCTCAGACCCTGCTGCTCATCTGTACCTGCAGTTTGAATGGCCACCGTCTCTGTGTGTTGCTGGGTTGAAAAGCGTCCCACCGCCACCCTTCCCGGTGTAAGCACCTTGGACAGCTCCCCGGTCCAGGTTGCTTCTCCCAGGCTAGGTGGTTGTACTAGAGTCCTTCTCCCTAAAGGTCTGTGGCCTACACACACACACACACACACACGCACACACGCACGCACACGCACACACACACATGCACGCACACACACGCACGCACACGCACGCACACACATGCACGCACAAACACGCACGCACATACACACACTCCTTTTTCGTACCTGCTCCTTGTGCCCGGTTCCTCGCTGGAGGGTCTGTGGGCCTCAGTGCCTGGGCCCTGTTTCCTGTTCCTTGCTGGACATGCCCTCCTCTGAGGCCTTACTCAGGGACTGAGGTTATGAGACCCCAGAGGCTCAGGCTTTGGGTCAATGGTGTAATTCTTAGAAGGTTTTCTTAATTTTTTAAAAGACTGAAATAATTATAAGTTTACAGGAAATGGTGAACATACTACAAAGAGATTCCATGGACCAGTCTCCCAAAGGCCGTGCTTTATGCAACAATGCACAGTGTGGGCTGCCAGCTTATCACGTGTGGATCTGTTGTGGCCCCCACTGCTGTCACAGACAGACTGTTGCACCGCCACAAAGATCCCTCTTGTGTCACCCCAAGTGAAAAAGTAAGTGAAAGTGAGTGTTAGTTATTCACTCATACCCGACTCTCGGCAGCCCCATGAACTGTAGCCTGCTAGGCTCCTCTGTCTGTGGGATTCTCCAGGCAAGAATCCAGCCACGTCCTCCTCCAGGGGATCTTCCTGACCGAGGGATTCAACCTGGGTCTCTCACATTGCAGGCGATTCTTTACCATCTGAGCCACTTTGTCAACCATTGGTTTGTCCCTACATCTGTGTTTTGTCATTTCGAGAATGTTTTTTATCTAGATGGCATCATACAGTCCGTAATGTTTAGAGACAGGCTTTTATTCCCTCGGAGCAGTGAACTGACAACCAGGCACTTCCCAGGGTGCGGACGCATCACAGTTGGCCGGTCCTTCACTTACTGCCGGGTCGTCTGCTGGTCTCAGCTTTTGGCTCCTATAGACAATAAATCTGATATAAACAGCTATGCGGCTTTTTGTGTGGATGTTTGTTTTCAGTTCTCTGGAGCAAATGCCCAGAGGCAGCAAATGCTATTTTTTAGGTATTATTATTATTTTTTGAACTTGGCAAGGTTGATTATTTATTTATTTTTAATTAAAAGAAACCTTTTTGGCCACACCCCATGGCATTCTGGACCTTATCTCCCTGACCAGGTGTGGAACGCGCGCCCCCTACACTGGAAGGCGGACTCTTCACCACTGGGCCGTCAGGGAGGCCCCAGCGTTTGTCTTTAAGACAGTTTCACAGCATGTTCCAGAGTGCCTGGGCCTGTTGCGCCCCGTCGGGAGTGTGTGTGAGGTTTGGCTCCGCCACAGCCCCACCTACACTCGGTGCTGCCGCTCTGGTGCTAACTGTTGTGACGGGCGTGTGCTGACGCCTCACTGTGGCCTCAGTTTGTATCTCTCTGACGGCTCCTTGCAGTGAATTTCTCTGTGTGCGTTGTTCCATCCTATAGCTTCTTCAGTGAAATGTCTCCTTACGTCTTTTCTCCACTGTCTGAATTATCTCTGTTTCGCTGTTGCGCTTTGAGAGCTCTGTGTATATTCCAGATCCTAGTCCTTTATTACACTTGCGGTTTACGAACGCTTTCTCCCATTCTGCAGCTTAAACTCATTTTCTTGATATGGTCTCTGCAGAGCAAGAGTGTCAGATCTGAAAAGGCCAGTCTATCGACTTTGTTTCTCTCACAGATGGTGATTTTGGTGCCATATCCAGTAAGTCTTTACCAAACTGTGGGTCCTGACATTTTTCTGTGATTTCTTCTAACATGTTTATAGTTTTCCATTTTATAGGTAAGCCTATGATCCATTTTCACTACTTTGTGTATAAAAAGCATATGGTTTTTACACACTTTTGTATATAAAGGGTGCAGTGTAGATTGAGGGTCATATTTTGCCCAACAAAATTCAGTTGCTTGAGCATCATTTGTTGAAATGACTACCTTTCCTCACTGAATTGATTTTGCAACTTTATTCAAAATAAATTGGGCATATTTGTGTGGTTTTATTTCTGGGGTCTCTTTCTCATTGATCCGTGTGTCTGTCTCTCTGCCAAGGTGACAGTGTCTTGATTACTTTAGGACTCCTCCCACTTTGTTTCTTTCCCCGCAAATACCGGAGGTGCTTCTTACTTTTTCTCCACTTCACCGAATGTCACTGACATCTAGCTCCATGTATGTTTAAGGTGTACGGCATAGTGCTTCGACTTAACATACGGCATGAAATGATTATCACAAAAAGTTAGAGAAAATATGCCACTTCATGCAGATACAAAGTTAAAGAAATAGAAAAAATTTGTTGTGATGAGAATTCTTAGGATTTGCTCTGTTGATAATGTTCTTATGTAACACACAGAAGTGTTAATTACATAATCACGTTGTTTGTCACATCCCTAGTACTTACTTATCTTATACCTGTCTCTTATACACATCTAGATGTGTATAAGAGACAGGTACTAGAGTCCTTTGGACAGCCAGGAGATCAAACTGGTCCATCCTAAAGGAAATCAACCATGAATATTCATCAGAAGGACTGATGCTGAAGCTGAAACTCCAATACTCTGACCACCTGATGCCAAGAGCTGACTCATTGGAAAAGCCCCCGACACTGGGAAAGATTGAAGGCAGGAGGAGAAGGGGACGACGGAGGATGAGATGGTTGGCTGGCATCACTTACTCAATGGATATGAGTTTGAGCAAACTCCGGGAGTTGGTGAAGGACAGGAAGGTCTGGTGTGCTGCAGTCCATGGGGTGGCAAAGAGCTGGACACAACTTAATGACTGAACAAAATGAACAAGCTTGTTCTTTCTGGAAAAGATGGTCCTGGTTTTCTGACTCTTGTGCAGTGACCTGTGCTGAATCTTCTAAGAAACTGCCCCTCCTTCCCTGCCAGGGGCTGCTGTTCAGCCGGACCGTATTCTGTGAAAATCAGGTGCTGTGCTCTGTACTGAGACCATATTCCCGTGTGCTGTGATCAGAGCAGAGTGGATAAGATGGTCCCCTCTATCTCAGCAAGTGCTTTTTTCCCACTGCTGCTGCTGCTGCTAAGTCACTTCAGTCGTGTCCGACTCTGTGTGACCCCATAGACGGCAGCCCACCAGGCTCCCCCGTCCCTGGGATTCTCCAGGCAAGAACACTGGCGTGGGTTGACATTTCCTTCTCCTCTCTTCCCATTAACACTGCTTAAGCCTCTTTGGCAGCCAGATGACTCTTAGTGAGCAGAGTCGAGTAAATCTTTGTCACCGTGGCTGTTACCAAGGCTCATCCCCACCACCCTGTTCCCCTTTCAGCTGGCTGGACCCACGTGGAGAATCTTAAACTCATTCCAATTAAACTCCATCTTGTTAGATCTGGCTCATTGCTCCAGGAGACGGAAGCCTCTTTTCCTTTTGGATCTTGATTTTGTTCTCAGCAGAAACCTCTTTTTGCAAAGTTTGATTTTATTTGAAACTTCAGAGGGGGAAACACCCCACAAAGCCCTCTTTATTTTGAACGGAAGTGTCTTCTGAAAAACCAAGCCATGCCTGGCATTTTCTAACATCCTGAATAAATGCAGAACTTGCTGTCAGCTTGAAGGGGACAAGGCTCCCCTTCAGGGGCTGCTACCTGCAGGCTCTGAAGACTGGTCCCACAACATCTGTCACCAGGCTGGAAGGGAGCTCTGCAGACAGATGGGTGTCTCTCCTCTTCTGCAAGATCCCCTGGGAAGGCTCGACTGGGAGCATCTTCCCAAAATGGGATGACTGTGTGTTGTGAATGGCTTTATTGCTCAGAGCATCTGGATGTGTTGTGATAAACAGCATGATAGATGGTTTTAATGCCTCTAGAATGGGTTACCCAGAGAGAAGGACTGGAACAGGAAACACTTACTTCCCTATTGCTTGGAACAGAGCAGGCTTGCTCTCAAAGACTCCACCTGGTGGTTCTTCCTGCTCATCCCTGTGGCGGTTTCAGCACCACGGACAGACAGGGACTTAGAGAAAAATTTCCTCTGGGAAAAAGCTGGCTTAAATCTCAACATTCAGAAAACTAAGATCATAGCATCCGGTCCCATCACTTCATGGGAAATAGATGGGGAAACAGTGGAAACAGTGTCAGACTTTATTTTTTGGGGCTCCAAAATCACTGCAGATGGTGATTACAGCCATGAAATTAAAAGACGCTTACTCTTTGCAAGAAAAGTTATGACCAACCTGGATAGCATATTCAAAAGCAGAGACATTACTTTGCCGACTAAGGTCCGTCTAGTCAAGGCTATGGTTTTTCCTGTGGTCATGTATGGATGTGAGAGTTGGACTGTGAAGAAGGCTGAGCGCCGAAGAATTGATGCTTTTGAACTGTGGTGTTGGAGAAGACGTCGAGCAATACAAAGGCTGGAAACTGGCTGTGGATTTCAGCAACGCCGAGATGCTGTTCACTTCCTAGGGCTGCCGAAACCGATGCCCACACACTGGTGGCCGAAAACAACAGAAATTATTGTCTCACAGTTCTAGAGGCTAGACGTCTGAAACCAAGGTGGCAGCCGGCCATGCTTTCTCTGAAGGCTGAAGGGGAGGGACTCTCCTGTCTCTCTCTGGTTTCTGTTTGTGGTCCACAGCCCTTGGTGGGCCTTGGCTTGGCCATGGACCACTCCAGTCTCTGTCTCCACCTCTACATGGCCTTCTCCCTCCATGGGTCCGTGTGTCTGTGTCCAAATGTCCTTCTTCTCATAGGGACATGAGTCAGATTAGAGAAGGCCGCTCTAATCCAGTGTGGCTTCATCTCAACTTGATGACATCTGCCCAGAACCCATTTCCAAATAAGGTCACATCAGGGACTGGGGGGGTTTGGGACCTGAACACATCTTTCTGGGGAGCACTCTTCAACCCACAGCAGAGGTCACTGGTGACCTTGAGAAATGGTTTTGTGGCAGGAGGAGGGGAGATGAGTGGAGTGTGCTGGAAAGAGATCGAGAGGCGGGAAGTGAGAGTGAGCACAGGAGAGCCCAGCTCTCAAGAGACGAGGCTGACTGGCGTGCTCGAATGCTCGACCGTGGTCAGAAACCCTTCATCTGAGCCCAGTCCCACCAAGCCTGGAGTGGCCTGGGGTAGACCCCTTACCTTGTCAAATGCTGGTTTCTCGCTCACGGAATGATCGTGCCCGTGTATTCCACCTTCAGAGTGACTCGGAGCTCTTGTGAGGCTTCAAGGAGGTAAGGCGCTGGAAGCAATGACATGCAGGCCACTATGGTCACGTGGCTCCAGAGAAGACTCCTCCCTACGTTTGGACACCTGCCTACAGTCAGCTTGAGGCAGCAGCCCCAGAGGAACATGGGAAGTTTGCAGCTTCCTTCTGAACCAGTGGACCCAAGACCCAGCTTTGGAGCAGGCTGGCTGTCCTTGGGTCCCCAGAGCCCTTTGCCAGGAGGAGCTGAGGGGCCTGGAAAGCCTCCATCTTTACACAGAGGTGGGTCATGTGGGTCTAGGGCCGTACAGCTCAATCTTGGAACCGATGCTGGCAGAGAAGTTGGCGCCTCGAGTCCTTGGTCCCTGAGTACCAGTCAGGGGTTGAAGGACAGTGTGTGTCCAGGTCTCTGGTATGTGTCCATCATGGGGACAAGCTTCTGGCAGGCAAGCCCCAAGACTGTCTGTGGGCTTCCAAGCAAGAGAACCCCTTTGCCACCAGAGCTGGAGAAATCACCCAGGGGGCAAAAGCTGGTCATAGAAGTGGCAGCTGAGCAAGTCAAGGGCAAGTGGATCCACTGCCTGAATCATGAGTGGAAACGCTTCTGGAGCGCATGTGGGTCTTGGTGTTGGGGCCACAGGCAGGGAGACAGGCAAGGAGGAGGCTGGGCAGGCTCCGTGAGGAAGGGCACACCGTCCTCCCCAGAGGAGGAGCTGGGTGGCTGCAGGAGCTCGGTTTGTGCCAGTGATTGATTCCCTCCTTGCTGGATTTGTCAGGTGTCAGGGCTCAGTGTGAGGCTGGGTGTCTGGGGAGACGCCAGGGCTGAGAAGCCAGAGCAGAGAGCCTGGGCCACGGGAACACGGGGTGCAGACCTGGCCAAGTTGCGATGGGGGTGAGGCTGTCAAGCGGGGTGTCTTAACAGGAAGGAACGCTCTCATGACAGTAGCCCTCTCATGACCGTAGACAGAGCAAGTGCGCCACCGGAGAGCTCTTTAACATGTATATTCAGATATAGTGGCTCTGGGGTAGGGAAAGCGAGTCTGCAGTTCTAAAAAGTCCCGGATGATTCTAACGTGGCTGTTCTCACGTTTGGGCAGGAAGATGAGGGAGCCGGGGAGTCACTGTCGACATCCAGGGGCATCTCATGGCTGCACTGGCAGGAGTTGCAGCTCTGAGTCTGGAGCTGGGAGCCTGCAGGCTGTCGGTGGGGACACTTCTCCCTTGTCCCCAAGTCTGCCCTCTTCCCCTCTCTAGTCCGGCTTCCTTTGCAAGCCTCTGTAACTTGGCTCCCCTGAGGCTGTGTGCTGACGGGCCGCAAGGACTCTGACCCCAGCCTCCTAGCACTGGCGGGCTGTTCGTTTTTGGTTTCTTGCACAGACCTTTTCTTGCTCAAGGTTCTGATTGGCTCAGCCGGTCAGATGTCCACACTTGGTCCAAGCAGCTGTGCTGAGGGATGCCCATGCTTGCTTTCAGACCAGGTTATGAGATACCAGCTGATAGGCAGCCTCTGTGAGGTGATCGAGACAAATGCAGTCCCAATGAACTGCTTTAAACATATGTGATTGGAAAGTCTTGGGAACAAAAACAAAACACAATTAGAATTTCAGTATTTATTTTGGCCGCTTTCCATAATGCAAATTTATTTGGAATTATTTCTGGAGCTAGAGGGATGGGCACCAAAATCTATTCAGTTGTGCCTGACTCTGCCACCCCAGGGACAGTAGACTGCCAGGCTCCTCTGTCCATGGGATTCTCCAGGCAAGAATACTGGAGTGGGTTGCCATTTCCTTCTCAAATGCATGAAAGTGAAAAGTGAGAGTGAAATTGCTCAGTCGTGTACGACTCCTAGCGACCCCATGGACTGCAGCCTACCAGGCTCCTCCATCCATGGGATTTTCCAGGCAAGAGTACTTTAGCACTGCTAAGTCACTTCAGTCGTGTCNGAGTCTGAGTGAACTTCAGGAGTTGGTGATGGCAGGGAGGCCTGGCGTGCTGCCATTCATGGGGTCGCAAAGAGTCGGACACGACTGAGCGACTGAACTGAACTGAACTGAGTGAGTTGGATAGACAAAGTGCTCATTTAAAAGTGCAGTCGGTTTTTGAGGGTTGATGAAGATTCCTGTGCTGGGATAGGGAATAAATGGCAAGAAAATCAGTCATGAGCCCTGCACTCACAAAGCTTTCAGTTTAGTCAAAGAAAAGTGAAAGTGAACTGGAAGTATTAGTTGCTCAGTTGTGTTCAAATTTTTGCAACCACAAACTGTGTAGCCCACCAGGCTCCTCTGTTTATGGAATTCTCCAGGCAAGAATACTGGAGTGGGTAGCCATTCCCTTCTCCAGGGGAATCTTCCCGATCCAGGGATCAAACCTGGGTTTCCCTGCATTGCAGGCAGATTCTTTACTTTCTGAGCCACCAGGGAAGCCCCTTTAGACACAGAGGCCTATGTTAGTAAAGTTATAATAATGTTAATAATAGTAAAGCTAATAATGTTGACAAATCACCCAAATGCAAGTATAATCACGGGAATGGTAGACACAACACATAGAACACGCTGTTACGATGGCAGAGGGGGGATGCCTAATTCTTGGAAGGTCAGGGAAGGCTTTGCTGAAGAGGGGACACTTCTGACATCTGCAGGTTGAGTGGAAGGTAACTTGGCAACGAGGTGGAAAATAAGACAGGCAGATGCTAAGTGTGTACTAAGGTCCTGTGGCAGAGGGGGACACAGGACCTTAGTACATACTTAGCAAGGACAAGGACAGGGAAGAAGGCCGCGTGTCTGGCTGAGAACAGCAAGGATGACACACACGGCAGCGGGAGGCTTGGAAACGCTGGCCTGAACGTGCGATGAGGACGGTGAGAGCAACCGCTGTTTGAGCTCAAGCCTTGCCGTCCTATGTTCCAGGCACATCCTGAGCGCCACGCATACTAACCCATAAACCTAAACGCTCTGTGCTCTCTGGACTTCCGTGTTACAGGAGAGAAAGCTGAGACAGGGAGCAGCTGGCACACGTCTCCAGATGGGCCAGGGGCGGCGCTGCTCAGGGTCTTCCTGTTTCCTTTCAGGGATTCTGTTCTTTGTCTTAAGACCGAGGGGACGATAGTAAAGACTCTAAACTGGGCAGAGACTGGATGAGATTTGTGTTTTGAGACTGCTCTGTTTGCTGGCTGGAGTACAGTTGCAGGGAAGCAAGAGGGGATGGGAGGATTTCCCTGCTGGTCCAGTGGTCAAGACTCCGCACTGCCAGTGTTGGGGGTGTGGGTTCAATTCCCGGTTGGGGAACTAAGATCCCACATGCCATGCTGTGCGACCAAACGGAAAAAAAAAAAAAAAAGAAAAGAAAAAGCAGGGGCAACAGGAGAGAGCAAAGCACACTGCTGCCTCCTGGCCCCGGGGAGAGACGCCGAGAGCTCAGACTAGCGCACGGCTGTGGCGACGGGAGAAATGGACTGACTGCAAAGACAAAATGTTTTTAAAACAAAGCAAGACCTGGGAAGAGATCAGACAGAGCGTGAGGGAGGAGGAGATGCCAAGGGCGACGCCTAGGTTTCGGCCAAACCTAACGGTGTGGATGGCGAAGACTGAGTTTCACTTTTGGCACGTGAGTTTCAGAGAGAACCAAACAATCGGATGTGAACTCCTGGTGCTTGGGGAGAGGACTGGGCTCAAATTGCCAGAGTTTCTGGAGAATAGGTAGTGAGTGAAGTGCTTCCCCCAGTAGGAGTAGAGTAAGAAAGCAAGCGGAGGAGGGAATGGCCACCCACCCCAGTATTCTTGCCTGGAGAATCCCAGGGACAGAGGGGCCTGGTGGGCTCCAGTCCATGGGGTTGCAAGAGTCGGGCACGACTTAGCAACTAAACCACCACCACCAAGAAAGCAAGAGGACCTGGGACCAGCCCAACCCTCCCAAACCCCAACTCCAGATGGAGGAGTGAGCCTGCAGAGGAGACAGAAGGAACTGACCAGTGGACGGGGGCCAGCGGGAGGGCGCAGTGCCTGAGAGACAGCATGTTTGCGGGAGGGGCAGGGTTACAAGAGCCACATGCTGCTGAGACGTCGAGCAATACAAAGGATGGAAACTGGCTGTGGATTTCAGCAACGCCGAGATGCTGTTCACTTCCTAGGGCTGCCGAAACCGATGCCCACACACTGGTGGCCGAAAACAACAGAAATTATTGTCTCGCAGTTCTAGAGGCTAGACGTCTGAAACCAAGGTGGCAGCCGGCCATGCTTTCTCTGAAGGCTGAAGGGGAGGGTCTCTCCTGTCTCTCCCTGGTTTCTGTCTGTGGTCCACAGCCCTTGGTGGGCCTTGGCTTGGCCATGGACCACTCCAGTCTCTGTCTCCACCTCTACATGGCTTTCTCCCTCCATGGGTCCGTGTGTCTGTGTCCAAATGTCCTTCTTCTCATAGAGACATGAGTCAGATTAGAGAAGGCCGCTCAAATCCAGTGTGGCTTCATCTCAACTTGATGACATCTGCCCAGAACCCATTTCCAAATAAGGTCACATCAAGGACTGGGGGGGTTTGGGACCTGAACACATCTTTCTGGGGAGCACTCTTCAACCTACAGCAGAGGTCATTGGTGACCCTGAGAAATGGTTTTGTGGCAGGAAGAGGGGAGATGAGTGGAGTGTGCTGGAAAGAGATCGAGAGGCGGGAAGTGAGAGTGAGCACAGGAGAGCCCAGCTCTCAAGAGACGAGGCTGACTGGCGTGCTCGAATGCTTGACCGGGGTCAGAAACCCTTCATCTGAGCCCAGTCCCACCAAGCCTGGAGTGGCCTGGGGTAGACCCCTTACCTCGCTGAGCGCTGGTTTCTCGCTCACGGAATGATTGTGTCCCTGTATTCCACCTTCAGAGTGACTCGGAGCTCTTGTGAGACTTCTAGGAGGTAAGGCGCTGGAAGCAATGACATGCAGGCCACTATGGTCACGTGGCTCCAGAGAAGGCTCCTCCCTACGTTTGGACACCTGCCTACAGTCAGCTTGAGGCAGCAGCCCCAGAGGAATACGGGAAGTTTGCAGCTTCCTTCTGAACCAGTGGACCCAAGACCCAGCTTTGGAGCAGGCTGGCTGTCCTTGGGTCCCCAGAGCCCTTTGCCAGGAGGAGCTGAGGGGCCTGGAAAGCCTCCATCCTTACCCAGAGGAGGGTCATGTGGGTCTAGGGCTGTACAGCTCAATCTTGGAAGTGATGCTGGCAGAGAAGTTGGCGCCTCGAGTCCTTGGTCCCTGGGTACCAGTCAGGGGTTGAAGGACAGTGTGTGTCTGGTATGTGTCCATCATGGGGACAAGCTTCTGGCAGGCAAGCCCCAAGACTGTCTGTGGGCTGCCAAGCAGGAGAACCCCTTTGCCACCAGAAATCACTCAGGGGACAAAAGCTGGTTGTAGAAGTGGCAGCTGAGCAAGTCAAGGGCAAGTGGATCCACTGCCCGAGTCATGAGTGGAGATGCTTCTGGAGCACATGTGGGTCTTGGTGTTGGGGCCACAGGCAGGGAGACAGGCAAGGAGGCGGCTGGGCAGGCTCCGTGAGGAAAGGCACACCGTCCTCCCCAGAGGAGGAGCTGGGTGGCTGCAGGAGCTCGGTTTGTGCCAGTGATTAATTCCCTCCTTGCTGGATTTGTCAGGTGTCAGGGCTCAGTGTGAGGCTGGGTGTCTGGGGAGACGCCAGGGCTGAGAAGCCAGAGCAGAGAGCCTGGGCCACGGGAACACGGGGTGCAGACCTGGCCAAGTTGCGATGGGGGTGAGGCTGTCAAGCGGGGTGTCTTAACAGGAAGGAACGCTCTCATGACAGTAGCCCTCTCATGACCGTAGACAGAGCAAGTGCGCCACCGGAGAGCTCTTTAACATGTATATTCAGATATAGTGGCTCTGGGGTAGGGAAAGCGAGTCTGCAGTTCTAAAAAGTCCCGGATAATTCTAACGTGGCTGTTCTCACGTTTGGGCAGGAAGATGAGGGAGCCGGGGAGTCACTGTCGACATTCAGGGGCATCTCATGGCTGCACTGGCAGGAGTTGCAGCTCTGAGTCTGGAGCTGGGAGCCTGCAGGCTGTTGGCGGGGACACTTCTCTCTTGTCCCCAAGTCTGCCCTCTTCCCCACTCTAGTCTGGCTTCCTTTGCAAGCCTCTGTAACTTGGCTCCCCTGAGGCTGTGTGCTGACGGGCCGCAAGGACTCTGACCCCAGCCTCCTAGCACTGGCGGGCTATTCGTTTTTGGTTTCTTGCACAGACCTTTTCTTGCTCAAGGTTCTGATTGGCTCAGCCGGTCAGATGTCCACACTTGGTCCAAGCAGCTGTGCTGAGGGATGCCCATGCTTGCTTTCAGACCAGGTTATGAGATACCAGCTGATAGGCAGCCTCTGTGAGGTGATCGAGACAAATGCAGTCCCAATGAACTGCTTTAAACATATGTGATTGGAAAGTCTTGGGAACAAAAACAAAACACAATTAGAATTTCAGTATTTATTTTGGCCGCTTTCCATAATGCAAATTTATTTGGAATTATTTCTGGAGCTAGAGGGATGGGCACCAAAATCTATTCAGTTGTGCCTGACTCTGCCACCCCAGGGACAGTAGCCTGCCAGGCTCCTCTGTCCATGGGATTCTCCAGGCAAGAATACTGGAGTGGGTTGCCATTTCCTTCTCAAATGCATGAAAGTGAAAAGTGAGAGTGAAATTGCTCAGTCGTGTACGACTCCTAGCGACCCCATGGACTGCAGCCTACCAGGCTCCTCCATCCATGGGATTTTCCAGGCAAGAGTACTTTAGCACTGCTAAGTCACTTCAGTCGTGTCCGACTCTGTGTGACCCCATAGACGGCAGCCCACCAGGCTCCCCCATCCCTGGGATTCTCCAAGCAAGAATACTGGAGTGAGTTGCCATTTCCTTCTCCAATGCATGAAAGAGAAAAGTGAAAGTGAAGTTGCTCAGTCTGTCCGACTGTTAGTGACCCCATGGACTGCAGCCCACCAGGCTACTCCGTCCATTGGATTTTCCAGGCAAGAGTACTGGGGTGGGGTGCCATCACTAGCGCCACCTAAAACCCTGCAAAGAGCAATGTTTGACATGAACCCCAAACTGATTTCAAAGAGAAGTGAGCTGGTGGATTGTCCAGGCGAAGGCTCTGTGACTTGAGACAAATTAGTGGGAGAGGGAGGAGAAAGCTGAGGTGGGGCTGTTTGTTTGCTGGTCACTCCTCCCCAGTTGACTGTGGAGGAGCTGCCGTCGCCCTCGGGGGTTACCCAGGAAGAGCGACTGGCCACCGGATCAGAGGTGAGGAGGAAGGCAGGCATTTCAGCGACAGGAGTGGGGTCTGGACAAGCTGAAGGGTCACGGCTCCTAACAGCCTGGATTGTTGGACCTAGAAACTTGCAGGTGAGGACAGGAGATGCAGGAAGACTCTGATCCAATTCAGGCTTAAACTCCCGGTTGGTGACTGAGTCAGCCAAGGATGTCCTGACCCCCAGCCCTAAGTTTTTCTGAAAACGAGGGCTCTTAAGGATACACAAGATATCCAAGCTTTTGTTTCCGCAGAAGCGAGTTTGCAGAGTGGGTGTGGAGGACTCTGGAAAAGGGCAAATGGGCCCCGGGGAGCCGGTGCTGCAGGAGCTGGGTTGCCAGCAATTGTGACTTCATCCTGCTGGCGCTGTCCTGGGGTCCCCACATGCACAGTGACATGGGGAGTGTTGGCAGCTGCAGGCGGAGAAGCCCTGGTCCCTCACGGTAGAGAAAGGTGTGACTCCTAGCAAGGCTGCTGTCCTCTCTCCCACCCCAGGGAGGATGCTCAGAGCTTGCGGGCCAGCAGCAGGCTGTTGAGAAGGCCGTGCTCCCAGGGACGGTGGCGGGTCTTGGAGAAGGGACCAAAGCTGGGCCTAGGGGCTGGAACTTGTACAGATCAGGGCTGAGGAGGGTTCAAGAAGGGGCAGTATCCCCGGGGACCAGACACCTCTGGAAGAGAGAAAGAGAAATCCCTGGGAGGAACGTAGTCATCCTTCGTCCTCCAGGCTGAGCTTGTTCAGGAGAGGGTGAGTGCCTGCGCGATGAATGCGCCTTGTGCCTTGCACCTCTTTTTGCTACAATAGCCGGGCCTGATAAATGCCTTTGGGGCAGCAGAGGTTTAGCAGAAAGAAAACTTGGTGGTTCAGGAAGCAGGAAAACTGGGTTAGTGGTTGCCTTGGGCTGGGAGCCGCTGAGCATTTCTTCTAGGGTTTGGACGTCTCCCGAACTTTGTTTTTAAAAAAGTCAGGCCATTTGGGGTTGCTGTGTACTGTTGTTCAGGCTGTGCACTGCACAGCTCCAGGAGCTGCCCTTCTCATGGCGAAGGCGAAGTTCCCTGCAGTGGACTTAGTTACTACAGGTTATTCCATTAGAGGTTACATAATGGAATAGCTGTGAAATTTATAGAGTGCTCCCTTGTTGAACAGGGTTCAATACAACTATGTTCCGGCAGCTGCCTAGGCAAGATGGTATCCTCAAGTTGAAAAGCTTCCCCATTTTTCCCCTGGAAAATCACCTCACTCCCTTGATCCCCTGAGCATAACTGACTGTCACAGAGTAAATCAATCTGATAAACAATGTGCTGAGGAAAACAAAATAATAGAATCAGATTCTCCCAGGGAGAGAATCTGAGTGGGACTGGGGTCATCAGGGTCAGCGATTACAAGCCCTGTGCCAAAGGATTTTGGCTAATGTCTTAAATTCAAGTGTGAAGGCCTTTAATTTTCCATTTCTCCCCAGCCCCACTACTCTGATTACTTCACAACTGCCTGCTTACATCACTTATGTTATCTGTCTGCCTTGAGCAGATGCATCTGGGTTTCAGAGGCCCCCCACCAGGTCAGTCCACTCACTTGAAAGACTAGGAAACTGACACTCAGAGAAAATGGCCAAATGTGCTGTAGTTCCTGACTGTGATCAGCCTCAGAGGAATCCTGGCTTTTTCAAGGATGGCTGCTGGAGAGGAAACGCCGAGGAACAAATGTCACCCGGAGAGGAATGGCCTGGTGTCACGGCTTTTGTTTGCTGGCTGGATTCCCTAAGCCATTTGTCCCTGTCTTCCCAGCTGTGGAGTGAGAGGGTTGGACTCCTCGACATCACATATTTCCTTCCAGCTCCTTCCTCCTCTGATTTTCTCCCAGAGAAAGTTGGGAAGACTCCACTGGCAGAGATTAATGGTGAGACTCTCCCAGGGTCTCTCAGGGCTTCACTGCCCAGCAAAGTGTATTTACCATTTAAAAAAAAAAAAAAAAGAAAGAAAAAAACAAATCAAAGATCATTAGAATCAGTTGTCTGACAGTCAGTTTCTGAGAAACCAATTAGATTGCTGCACGGCCCCTCTTATTTAGTTAAGATGGCCTGAAAAGTTGCATTGACTCTTCAGTAGCCCTTCCGGCTTCCCTAATAGCTCAGTTGGTAAAGAATCTGCCTGCAATGCTGGAGATCCTGGTTCAATTCCTGGGTCGGGAAGATCCTCTGGAGAAGGGACAGGTTACCCACTCCGGTGTTCTTGGACTTCCCTTGTGGCTCAGCTGGTAAAGAATCCGCCTGCAATTTGGAAGACCTGGGTTTTGATTCCTGGGTTGGGAAGATCCCCTGGAGAAGGGAAAGGCTACCCACTCCAGTATTCTGGCCTGGAGAATTCCGTGGACTAAATAGTCCATGGGGTCACAAAGAGTTGGACACGACTAAGTGACTTTCACTCACTCAGTCAATAGTCCTTAAATTGAATCCACACTGGCTTCTCACTGTGGCTCTGCTTTCAGCATGTGAGCGTGTGATTTGTAGAGACGTGTCTGCTGCCCTCTAGTCAGCTTTACAGGTGTGTAATGAAGAGTTTGGCTGGCTCCTGCCCCTGGCTCCTGGATGTCCTCTCTAAATCGCTGGAATTTCCCAAGTGGTAGGATAGTCTTTGCTCCTCATGGTGGGCCCCTTGGACCACATCCGATGGTTTTTGGTAATGAGGTGACTTGGGATGTGGGCTGACCGTGGCAGGAAGACTCAATCACTTGATGATAAGATTGGGGCTTGAAGCCAGGGATATCAGCCCAACCTCTGGCAAGAGGGGGGGACTAGAGATGAAGCTCAGTTACACGGACAGTGATTCAGTTAGTCACTGTCTACCTAATGAAACCTTGATGAATATCTGGATGCTAAAGCGTGAGCCAACTGCCCTGGTGATGATACTCCAGTGATAACCCATATTTATGTGCTGGGATGGTGACAGTCCCTGAGGATAACGGGAGCTACATGTTTGGGTTTGGAATCTGGTCTATTCTCCCAGACCTCACACTATGGGTCTCCCCTTTTGACTGGTTCTAATTTGTATCTTTTTTTTTTTTTTTTTTTGGCCATAATAAAACTGTAATCATAAGTGGCTTGGATGGTAAAGAATCTGCCTACAATGCAGGAGATCTGGGTTCCATCCCCGGGTCAGAAGGATCCCCTGGAGAAGGGAATGGCTACCCACTCCGGTATTCTTGCCTGGAGAATCCCAAGGAAAGAGAAGACTAGTGGGTCATAGTCCATTCGGTCGCAAAGAGTCGGACACAACTGAGCGACTAACGTTTTCCTGAGTTCTGTGAGTCATTCTTGCTGATGATCAAACCTGAGAGAGTAGCGGGAATCTCAGCACGTGCAGCCGGCTGGTCAGCAGTGAGGGCAGCCTGGGGACTCAGAGCTCGTGGCTGGTGTGTGATGTAAGGATGAAGGGCTGCGCCCTCACCATGTGACGTCTGGCTCAACTCTGGGTAGCAGGGAAAAGAAAAAGTAAGAAGGAAGAGGTTGCCAGGAGGAGGGCTGGTAGGAGCAAAGAAGAAACACCGAGAAGCTTCCGGGAGTTCTCCTCTCCCGACCCCAGAGTATGTTTTCCCATGTGTCTGTGAGAACCTCCTTCTGCTTTCTCCAGCCCCTCCTGGGTCCCCGTCCTCAGTTCTGGAAGAAGACACTGGGTTCTTCAGGGAAGCCCACTTGTGGCCTACTTGGCCTTCAGAGTGAACAAGATAGTGATCCCCACTAGGCTTTGGGGGGCTTCCCAGGTGATGCTAGTGGTAAAGCACCTGCCTGCCGGTGCAGGAGACGTAAGAGACACGGGTTTGATCTCTGGGTCGAGAAGCTCCCCTGGAGGAGGGCATGGCAACCCAGCCCAGTATTCTTGCCTGGAGAATCCCATGGACAGAGGAGCCTGCTGGGCTACCGTCTATAGGGTTCCAAAGAATCAGACACGACTGAAGGGAAGGTGGTGGGGATGGGGGTGGTGAGGTAAGTTCAGTAGTGCTGTTGGGAGTTCTGGGGGCCTGCTGCTGCTGCTAAGTCGCTTCAGTCGTGTCCGACTCTGTGTGACCCCATAGACGGCAGCCCACCAGGCTCCATAGTCCCTGGGATCTCCAGGCAAGAACACTGGAGTGCGTTGCCATTTCCTTCTCCAGTGCATGAAAGTGAAAAGTGAAAGTGAAGTTGCTCAGTCGTGTCTGACTCAGTGACCCCATGGACTGCAGCCCACCAGGCTCCTCCATCAGTGATTTTCCAGGCAAGAGGACTGGAGTGGGGCTGCCATCGCCTTCTCCGCTTGGGGGCCTATAGACCTGAAAAGAAGTCACACTGTAGGGAAATACCTCAGTGAAAAGTGAAGGTTCAGGGTATGTTGCTGGGGGGTTGGAGGAGGGAAGGGAGAGGCCTGGGGTCTCTCTAGGAAGTGTTCCCACATGAAGCTTTGGGAGCACGCACCTGCAGCTCAGGGTTTGTCCCCGGGATGGAGAGATCCATTGCTATTCTCCACAAAGGGCTTTGTTATTTATCTGTCATGTTGTTTGTTTATCAAGTAGGTATTTGACAGACATACACTCAGCAGAGCACATCAGCGGGGATGGTGTTTTACCAGCAAATAAATTAGGATCGTAGAGTTAGCAAAGGCATAACTAAGCGCACGGCATAAATATGTCATTTGGCGGTGATGAATTCATTCAAGTATAGGGATCCTTCCAGCATCTCTAGCAAACCTTTAAACAAAAAGCTCTTTTTCTATCAGGCTTGTATTTTAATTACAGGCAGCGATAGTATTAGAGCCTTCTCCAGGAGCCGGCCGGTTCAGCTCTGGGTGGAAGCCCCGAGGGACGCCCCCGGCCCAGCACCCCCAGCTCTGCCTGGCCCGGGGCGGGGGCATGTCCTGACCCCCTCTGGCCATTCCTCAGGAGCCCTGCCTCTCTCCCTGCTGATGGAGGTGGGGGTTGAAGGCATCAGGCAGGCGTGCGAGGCAGGGGAGGGGAGCCTTGTAAGGTCTTGGGGCTCTGCCAAGGCACGCGAGGAGAAAGAGGGGCTGGAATCCTCCCGCCCCCCTCCACCGAGGCCGAGGCCAAGGTGACGGACGTGCTCATGACGGACACTTCAATCCCCACGCCCTGCTGAGAAATCTTTCTTTCTGAGGCCTGTGGTTGAAAAGACAGTCGACCCTCCTCCCACTGCCCTTCGCCTGTTTTTTCCCCCGTGGTGGGGAAGAAAGGAGGGAAAACAGCCTAAGAAAGCAAAGAAAGGGACTGTCACGGCTGCATTCCTCGGCTGTCAATCATTCGTGGGGGGTGAGGAGGTGAGTTTGGGGGGGTACCAGGAGAGCTGGGGGGAGGTCCCTGGTTGCGTGTTGGAAGACCTGGAAAGTTCCCACTTCTATTCAAATATTATTAATGTGACGGGAAAGACATTTCACAAGCTTTCTTATAAATAATTTGTGCCCTGAATGTGGCTTGTGTGCCCCGAGCCTCTTCCCTTTCTCGCTAACCCCGCTGGTACCACACACACCTCTGATTGTGTATCTCCTCACTGGCAGCCTCAGGAGCCCAGGATGACTATTTTTTTCTTGACCAATTTGAAATGATTGTGTGGGAGGTTCATAAGACAGGCCAGAGAACTTCAGAAATCCCTGCAAGTCAATGCTGATCTCTGATGTAGGTCTTCAAAGAACTGCTTTTAAAGGTTCTGGGGGAGAAGATTCAACTTTGCTATTTTGATTGGATGTTCATAGGATTCATCTCGTACCCCGCTTTTTTTCACTTCCAGATAATATAAGAGAATTTGAAGGCTCCCAGGGAAAGAAACCAAGTCCAATCAATTTCTATTACCCGACTCCTTTCTTTCGTGTTGTAAGATAGAAAAAAACAGAGCAAAATGTCTTTTGGTAATTACCAGCCTTTGCCTGGAAGCCGGGGCTTGCTGAGTGAGAGAGGGCAGAGGACGGGAGCGAAGGAAGCTGATTCTTGATGTCACCAAGCCAGTTTATTAGCCCACCCTTCCCCATCAGTGAATGAGCTCCTTTCCTGGTGGAATGATTGCACCCATTTTGCCTGCCTTTATAAGCACGTGGCTTTTAGAACTTACTTATTTTCGGCTGTGCCGGGTCTTTGTCGCTGCCCTTTTCCCTAGTTGCAGCGAGCGAGTGGGGGCTCCTCTCTGGTTGTGGTGCGGTGCTTCTCATTGTGGCGGCTTCTCTGCTGGGGAGCATGGACTCCAGGGAGCTCGGGCTTCAGGAGTCCTGGCTCACGGACTTAGCTGCTCCGTGACGCGTGGAATCTCCCCGGGCCAGGGATCGAACACGCGTCTCCTGCATTAGCAAGCCGATTCTTTACCACTGACACACCAGGGAAGCCCCTCATTTCACTTTTTAAAAATTAATTTTCATTGGAGTTTAGTTGCTTTGCCTCACTGTGTTAGTTTCTGCTGTACAGTGAAAGTGAATGCAGTTTCAGTCACCCAGTCACGCCCTACTCATTTCGACCCCACAGACTGTAGCCTGCCAGGCTCCTCTGTCCGTGGGATTCTCCAGGCAAGAATGCTGGCGTGAGTAGCCATATGCTTACATCTATTCCCTCTTTTTTGGATTTCCTTCCCATTTAGGTTCCCACAGAGCACGGAGTAGAGTTCCCTGTGTAGGGTCTTGTTAGTTATCTATTTTATACATAGCATCAGTAGTGTACACATGTCAATCCCAATCTCCCAATTCATCCCCCCATTTCACTTTTGACATTGGCTGTGCCCAATATATTCTCCTTCATCTCTTATATTTACAGGAATATGTGCTATTTACATGATCTTTAAGAGACCTTTCGGCTCATTGAGTAGAGAAATTTTAGAACGAAGTTTGACCTTAGAAACCATCTTCTTCACCTCTTCAATTTTCAGAAGAGGAAACAATCTGGAGAGAAATGTCTTACCTAAGAACATACGCTGAATTAGCTGTGGGAAGAATTAAGCTCAACGAAGAACAGAGGAATGCCCAGTAGGCTGCTGAAAACACCAGCCACGTGGGAAACAGCCATGAGCTCGCCACTCTCCATTATTTAATTCATTAGTACACACGCTAGTGCGTAGCAGCCCTGGGGGCATGAAGAACTGTCACCGGTGGGTGTCAGGGAGTGGGTGCTCAGAGGGAAAAATGACAGGTGCCGACGTGACATTTCCAGAAGTGAAAGATAATGAAGGTGCTGATTTTTATTGTTCCCATTTTGGGGTAGAGAAACCAAGAGTTAAACTCCCTTTTTCAGACATTTTATGGAATGTGATACCAACCATAAGGCTTCCTATCAGGACCCAGTAGCCAGGTTAGCCTGATGGGCCAATGAAGAGAAAGGTATTAACGATGCACTGTGATCTCCATCTCAGCCTCAGGAAACCAGGAGCAGAAAGAGTCCAGGGCTCATCTGGATGGCGCAGTTGGAAGGGGTGGGGAACAGGCTATCAGGCGTGAGGAAGGAGGTCTAATGGAGAAGAGAAGGAAGTGGCCGAGGAGAGAGAAGAGTCTTTGTGGCTACAGAGGAGTCCTGTGGTGGGTGGAGCCCGTGGGGGCACGTGGGGCTGGAGTCTAGTTTGTGCTGTTTGCCAAGCGTGCACCCTGGTGTGCTGTGAGACTACCCTGGACGGGCATGGGGGGTCACGGGTTCTCTCATTTGCACACGAGTCTCTGACAGGCTGGAGGTAGCCCTGCTGCTGGCTCAGTGCTGAAGGATGGGGCTGGAGCGAGAGTGTCTGGTCCCGGCAGACACTGCTTTTATTTTCCCTTTCTAAAATTTTATTTTATTTATTTCTTATTTTTGGCTGAACTGCGTCTTCATTGCTGCGCGTGGGCTTTCTCCAGGTGCAGCGAGCAGGGGCTGCTCCCGAGGGATGGTGCATGGGCTTCTCACCGCAGTGGCTTACCCTGTTGCGGGGCATGGCCTCTGGGGGGCAGGGTCAGGCGCTGCAGCCCATGAGCTCAGTAGTTGCGGTTTGCAGGCTCCCGAGCACAGGCACAGGGTCAGTGGTTGTGGCACGCGGGCTTCACTGCCCCAGAGCATGTAGGATCCTCCCGGACCAGGGATCGAACCCGGGTCCCCTGCATTGAGGTGGAGTCTCACTGACTGGATCACCAGGGAGATTCCCCAGGAAGAGATTTCTGAGCGAGCTTCCAAGTGAGCAGTTCATGGGATCCCAGCACTTCCTTTGGGCTCTGCTGCCCAAGTCCGCATCTCTCCTATGTCCCTCTCAGACTTCCTTCCAAGGTTTCCCACTGTGGGCCTCAAACGAGAGGGCTGAGGCATTCTGGACATTTCAGTAGGGTCTACAGCATTGTGTGTGTGTGTGTGTGTGTGTGTGTTGAGTGAGGGCTGCTGGCTTGAGAGACAAAGTTGGTTTTCAGTTCAAATTCCTCCCTGGGGTTGTTTCATTTTTTCCTGTGGGGGTGGCCACAGCACCAATGATGTTTACAAATTGCCTCGGATCCAATTCGAGTCTAAACCATGATCCCTTGGAGGGGTTTCTCTTGCCGCTACACTGACCCAGTGACCTCAGAGGGCATGGCAAGCTGGAGAGGGAGCCGTGAAGAGAGACTCGGAGAAAAGCTGCTGGCACTAGAGTCTTGCTGCTGGGCACCGTGTGTGTGCACAGCTCAGCGGAGGGAGGCAAACGAAGGAAAAGAACTCCAGACCCTCTTAAGTCACCATTGAAAAGTCATTAGAAATCTGGCTGAAGAGCAGGGTGCAGATTGCCAAGACAGGACACAAAACCCCCTTTTCTTCCCCACAATACCTGTAATGAACTGGAAGGGTGGGGGTGGAGCTGCAAAGCAGATTTCCTGCCCTGACTAAAGTCTCTTTTCAGCCTGGTTTGCCACAGTTTTACATTGTGTTCGAATTTACATTCACGTTGTTTGTTAACCATGCTTCAGCGTAATGAGACGCTTTTATCCGTCTGACCTCAACCTTTGCCATATGGTACCTCGAACTGTTGAATCCAAGTCGGTCAGTCGAGCAGAGGCAGGGGATGGGCGGGAGTGGGTGAACGTTCAGACCCATCCCTCAATAGCACACAGTGAAGGCGGTCCTGTCCTCAGTTCTAGGGAGTCCGTTCCCACAAAGGCATTTCAAAGGGGAAGATGCCCTGGTGCGAACTTGTGACCTTTGCAAAGGCCAAGTCCTGTATGATGATTGGTGCTGCCTTTCACATTTTCTCTGGAAAAGTTAAAGGAATCTGTGGGTCCCTGGCAGCAGATGGCAGGCCTATAACTTGACTGTTTTGCAGGACCCGAGGTCTGGGTGTGTGAGTTCCCCGAGGACGGGGACCTCGTCTGATTCGGGGTTCAGGACACCGCCTCCCACTCTCTGGGGCTTAGCGCATATTAACTTTCCAGGACAAAATAAACCAGCTTCCCAAGGCAGGACTCAGCTCTGCCCATTGTGAGGAAGGGGGAGAAGACTCAGTGGGTGAGGATCTCAAAAGTTTATCATCTCCTAGGTTTATCATCCTGAGGGCGGGACAAATTCAGATATGCAAAGTAAATGTTTCCCCGAGTATGAGCCACCAATGAAGAGAGAGAGAGAAAAATAAATTGACAGTTGGAGGCCAGGGAGGGAGTGGTTTTAGATGATCTCTTAGTCTTGCTGATTTATTATTACAAGGCCACTGGGAGGACTGGGAGAGAAACTTAGGCTAATGCCACTGTGTCTGCCAAGCTCCTCTATCCATGGGATTCTCCAGGCAAGAGTACTGGAGTGGGTTGCCGTGCCCTCCTCCTGGGCATCTTCCAGACCCAGGGATCCAACCTGCAGCTTCTGGTGTCCTGCATTGCAGGCGGATTCCTTGCCGCTGAGCCACTGGGGAAAGGCACGCCCAGCAGTCTTAAAGTAATAGGCTCTTTATGCATGTTCCCTTCTCTTCCCTACCTAGGCAGGAGCACACTCAAACTCACACAGACAGATTTTTATCTTATTCCCCGTGATTTCCCATGAGAGACATACGTATAGATCCCTCACCCACCTATGCATCCCAGCATCTTTCTCTCCTAAGACTTATCATCCTGACTGCTTATCTGCAGGGCAATGCTACTACCTAGTTTATTATTGGTGGATGAGGATTTAGAGTAACTGACCTTCAGAGATGGCTCCCAGTCTGATGATCGTCTCTGTGACCACTCATTCACGAATAAGTTCAGACTGGGTGCTAACTATGCAATAGGTGCTGATGAACAGTGGTGATGAAAATTAAGAAACCCTGGCTGTCTATAGTTCGATCAAAGAATTACCATTTTTTCTGTGCCTTGTGGTCCACTGTGACCGCGCATGCTTCTTTCCCTATGTGCTTAAGGAAGTGTTCATTAGTTGTCCTGTGTATATGGAATACCCCCTGGGTCCCTGCTCTAGTGTTCCCTGAGAGATCTAGCTCTGGGTTGCACTATGCTGTGCCCATCATGGTCAGATGAGACACCTAGCATCTCATGTCCTCCGAGGACGGATGGTTTGGGAAGAAACGCCTTACGTGGACAGCAGAACTCAGCCCTGCGCCTTCCCCAGAAGGTCAAACATCAGTTCTGTAAACTCCTGAAAAATGGTTCTTGTTGCCTCTTTCCCCAGCACGTTCCCTTGCTCCGGCTTGATGGAAGCGAACTCAGCCCTCGTGGCTTCCAATCGGGATCTAACTTCTTCTGCGGAACTTTCATTAACTCCCAGCAGGAGCACTGCCTGCAGCTTTTTGGTTTTTTGTTTTTCTCCTCAGTACTTGTTCTGAAAGCCTCCTTTCCCCTTAATGGATCAATTTTCTTGTTCAGAAATAGACATGATCAGACCTACTGCTCGGTAGCCTCTTCGAGAAAGCATTTGCTCCGTCTGCTTAGACAGGCAGTCGGTTCCACGCACCCACCCCTCCCAGCGTTGTTTTCCTTTTTCCAAGAAAAATTAAATGGCTGAGTATGAGGGTGTTAAAACGAAGTCGTATTACTGCTAGGCATTTAATTGAGAAACTTGCTAATGTGTCCTTCGAACTCTCAGTTTCCCCTTTCCCTGAGGAATTGCTGACACTTTGCTTTAATGGTAGCATAAAAATCTCAGTTTGACTCCTGGTGGCATTATTTGGGCTTTAAGAATGCAAATTGTTTTTACTGCATTCATTGGTCTAGTGATTCTGCAGCCACCACATCCAAGTAACTGAGTGTTCAGAGAAAGTTCCTAACTTGGAAGCTTGTTAGTTCTTGGGATCCCGTTGGGAGTGACAACTCCCATCTTTTCACGAGGTTGATCTGGAGTCAGTGCAGACAGTTCCCAACAGACGATGGTGCGACTCGGGATTTTTCGACTTTGAGATGGTATAGGGCTTCCCTGGAGGCTCAGCGGTAAAGAGTCCGCCTGCCAATGCTGGAGACACGGGTTCCATCCCTGGTCTGGGAAGGTCCCACACGCCGCGGAGCAACTAAGCCCGTGCCCCACAACCTTTGCTGTACTCTAGAACCCTCGAGGTATGGCTAGTGAAATCCGAGTACCCGGAGCATAAGCCCCGCAACAAGAAAGGCCGCCACAATAAGCCCGCATAGCAATGAAGACCCAGCACAGCCGAATAAATAAATACTTAAAAACAGATGGTGCCAAACTGATATGCTCTCAATAGAAGCCATGCTTTGAATTTTCAATCTTGATCCCTTCCTAGGCTCGTGGTACATGGTACATCCTCTCTTGTGGTGTGGGCAGCAGCTCCCAGTCAGCCCCACGACTGTGAGGGTAAACAACTGCTACCACCATCTGGACCCACACAACCATTCTGGTTTTCGTTTTCAGTACAGTGTTCGATAAATCACATGGGATAGTCAACACTTTAGCCTTTGTGTTAGATGATGTGGTGCAGCTACAGGCTAATGTAAGCGTTCTGTGTATGTTTCAGGCAGGCTAAGCTCTGGTGTTCGATACGCTGGGTATATTAAGTGCATTTTGGACTTAACAACGTACTCGACTTACAATGGATTTATTAGAACGGAACCCCATTGAAACCCATTTTTGTACTTCAAAAAAAGGTGGCAGAGGGTGAAAGCTGCTCCCCCTGGATAATGAATCACGGTGCTGGGGAAGGGTGGGCTTTGGAGCCAGACACACCTGGCTATGCCTTTGCCTCTCTCTTTCCTCAGCTTTGAGGAGACACAAACTCCCCAGCCTGAGTTTTTGCATTTACAAAATCTAAGCTGTAGAATAGGCTTCCCAGGTGGCGCTAGTGGTAAGGAACCCACCTGCCAATGCGGGAGACATAAAAGACCAGGGTTCAATCCCTGGGTGGGGAAGATCCCCTGGAGGAGGGCATGGCAATCTGCTCCAGTATCCTTGCCTGGAGAATTCCATGGACAGAAGGGCCTGGTGGGCTTCAGTCCATGGGGTCACCAAGAGATGGACATGACTGAAGTGACTTATCATGTAAACTGTAGATACAAACCTCCATTTATAACTTGGTTGGACAAAGAAGATAATTCTAAAAAATTTCCAATGATGACTTTCCATTCTATGATAAGACTATATCCTATGATACAGTCCTTAAAACGATATAACTTTTATCTAAAATGGGGTCAACTATTATAAGACCCCATTCTGTTGAGATGGCAGTGACTTAATCACAGCTGAATTAGGGATCCTCCTCTCTTCTCCTCCCCCGCTTCTTTCTTATAGAATCAGAGTTTTGGGGAGATCCCCTCTTGCCCTGGCCATCACCTGACCACAGAAATCTGACAGTGCTCTTTGCCCCACCTAGATCTGGGTCATCCATCAAATTGAGCCTGCCCCGAGTGACCCTTGCTTCTTTCCAGGTAGACTTACCAGGTTCCGTATTTCTCGTGTTATGCATGAGACTCTTGCAATGATTTTGCTGCTCCCAGGCAACAGTGGGGCATAGAAGTCTCTGTCATGCTGCTAAGGTACCTTTGTCTTGACTCACACATTTCTCTCTGGGATTCTTACCATCTCCTGGGGTGGGGGTGGGGGGTGGTCTGCTGGTCAGTAGGTGCAGGACCCCATCTCTGGGGCCCAGGAAAATCTGCTATCAAACATCTCTCTAGCTGTCTTCCCTCTCCCCAGCTAGAAAGAAGCCTTTCAAGTCTCCAGATAAAGCTCTGCTCCTAAAATTCCCTCCACTTGAACATTTAACCTACGTGCAAGGTCTTTTTTTTTTTTTTTTGCCCAAGATCTGTTGAGTCTTATAAGGACATTGAACTTTTAGAACAGAATGGCAGGATATTCTTTCTTTGTTTCTTTCTCGACTGTCTCTTACCTTGTATTATCTGTCCCCTAAGGTGATGGCTATTGGCTGATCCAGCTCTTGAACTGGGAGCAGAGAAGTGAAAAAAGTGAGCTATCAGGGGAAAAAATAGAAAACCGATTAAGAATTCCAAATATCCTGCTGCCGCATGGGGATAACGATGTCCTATAAATTGTCAGAGAGCTCAGACGTGAATGTGAAACGTTCAGTGCTGAGATTCTCAGCGAACAGAGAGCAGGGTGCGTGCCGTCTCTCCTCCCCTGCTGGTCCAGGGAGCTGAGGGAGGCAGGCTGGGTGTCCTTTTTGCTGATGAAACCTGTGTCTTGTTTTGAATTCCTTATCTCAGCGTTCTTTCCTTACTCATTTGTTCATGTTAGTGATTAGGAAACTACCTTGAATGCCTTTCTTTTACCTCTCTTTTCCTAATCAACGCCCCCGATCCAATCAATGGTGAAGCCTTGATGATCCTGTCCTCAGCGCCCCTTCTCTCTCTGTCTCTATATCTCTTCTCCCATCTTTTCTTTGAAGTGCTACCTTAGTCTGAACCCTGATATCCTAACCTCTGCTCTTCCTCGTCTTTAATTCTCTCCCCACAAGTAGCCAGGGGTGCTTATTAGAACCCCCGAGCACCTCTCCCTGACTTGGCATACGTGGTCCGGTGAAAGGGAGATGTGAACATCATAAAGTGGTCTTTGAGGTGCTGTGTGCTCTGATGCTTGCTGCACCTCGAGCATCACTCCATCCCCCTCTGTGCACTTCAGAGGCCCCGGCTCCAGAGCCCTTGTGCCCTCTCTTTGATCCCCTCTCCCAGCCAGCACTGTTGAAGACCCCCACTTTTACATCAGGCCCCTGTCCTGTCCTCTGCCTTGCTCACGTTCTCAGATGCTCTGACCCCCGCCTCTGAAAAGATCCTGAGGGCGGGACAAATTCAGATATGCAAAGTAAATGTTTCCCCGAGTATGAGCCACCAATGAAGAGAGAGAGAGAAAAATAAATTGACAGTTGGAGGCCAGGGAGGGAGTGGTTTTAGATGATCTCTTAGTCTTGCTGATTTATTATTACAAGGCCACTGGGAGGACTGGGAGAGAAACTTAGGCTAATGCCACTGTGTCTGCCAAGCTCCTCTATCCATGGGATTCTCCAGGCAAGAGTACTGGAGTGGGTTGCCGTGCCCTCCTCCTGGGCATCTTCCAGACCCAGGGATCCAACCTGCAGCTTCTGGTGTCCTGCATTGCAGGCGGATTCCTTGCCGCTGAGCCACTGGGGAAAGGCACGCCCAGCAGTCTTAAAGTAATAGGCTCTTTATGCATGTTCCCTTCTCTTCCCTACCTAGGCAGGAGCACACTCAAACTCACACAGACAGATTTTTATCTTATTCCCCGTGATTTCCCATGAGAGACATACGTATAGATCCCTCACCCACCTATGCATCCCAGCATCTTTCTCTCCTAAGACTTATCATCCTGACTGCTTATCTGCAGGGCAATGCTACTACCTAGTTTATTATTGGTGGATGAGGATTTAGAGTAACTGACCTTCAGAGATGGCTCCCAGTCTGATGATCGTCTCTGTGACCACTCATTCACGAATAAGTTCAGACTGGGTGCTAACTATGCAATAGGTGCTGATGAACAGTGGTGATGAAAATTAAGAAACCCTGGCTGTCTATAGTTCGATCAAAGAATTACCATTTTTTCTGTGCCTTGTGGTCCACTGTGACCGCGCATGCTTCTTTCCCTATGTGCTTAAGGAAGTGTTCATTAGTTGTCCTGTGTATATGGAATACCCCCTGGGTCCCTGCTCTAGTGTTCCCTGAGAGATCTAGCTCTGGGTTGCACTATGCTGTGCCCATCATGGTCAGATGAGACACCTAGCATCTCATGTCCTCCGAGGACGGATGGTTTGGGAAGAAACGCCTTACTTGGACAGCAGAACTCAGCCCTGCGCCTTCCCCAGAAGGTCAAACATCAGTTCTGTAAACTCCTGAAAAATGGTTCTTGTTGCCTCTTTCCCCAGCACGTTCCCTTGCTCCGGCTTGACGGAAGCGAACTCAGCCCTCGTGGCTTCCAATCGGGATCTAACTTCTTCTGCGGAACTTTCATTAACTCCCAGCAGGAGCACTGCCTGCAGCTTTTTGGTTTTTTGTTTTTCTCCTCAGTACTTGTTCTGAAAGCCTCCTTTCCCCTTAATGGATCAATTTTCTTGTTCAGAAATAGACATGATCAGACCTACTGCTCGGTAGCCTCTTCGAGAAAGCATTTGCTCCGTCTGCTTAGACAGGCAGTCGGTTCCACGCACCCACCCCTCCCAGCGTTGTTTTCCTTTTCCAAGAAAAATTAAATGGCTGAGTATGAGGGTGTTAAAACGAAGTCGTATTACTGCTAGGCATTTAATTGAGAAACTTGCTAATGTGTCCTTCGAACTCTCAGTTTCCCCTTTCCCTGAGGAATTGCTGACACTTTGCTTTAATGGTAGCATAAAAATCTCAGTTTGACTCCTGGTGGCATTATTTGGGCTTTAAGAATGCAAATTGTTTTTACTGCATTCATTGGTCTAGTGATTCTGCAGCCACCACATCCAAGTAACTGAGTGTTCAGAGAAAGTTCCTAACTTGGAAGCTTGTTAGTTCTTGGGATCCCGTTGGGAGTGACAACTCCCATCTTTTCACGAGGTTGATCTGGAGTCAGTGCAGACAGTTCCCAACAGACGATGGTGCGACTCGGGATTTTTCGACTTTGAGATGGTATAGGGCTTCCCTGGAGGCTCAGCGGTAAAGAGTCCGCCTGCCAATGCTGGAGACACGGGTTCCATCCCTGGTCTGGGAAGGTCCCACACGCCGCGGAGCAACTAAGCCCGTGCCCCACAACCTTTGCTGTACTCTAGAACCCTCGAGGTATGGCTAGTGAAATCCGAGTACCCGGAGCATAAGCCCCGCAACAAGAAAGGCCGCCACAATAAGCCCGCATAGCAATGAAGACCCAGCACAGCCGAATAAATAAATACTTAAAAACAGATGGTGCCAAACTGATATGCTCTCAATAGAAGCCATGCTTTGAATTTTCAATCTTGATCCCTTCCTAGGCTCGTGGTACATGGTACATCCTCTCTTGTGGTGTGGGCAGCAGCTCCCAGTCAGCCCCACGACTGTGAGGGTAAACAACTGCTACCACCATCTGGACCCACACAACCATTCTGGTTTTCGTTTTCAGTACAGTGTTCGATAAATCACATGGGATAGTCAACACTTTAGCCTTTGTGTTAGATGATGTGGTGCAGCTACAGGCTAATGTAAGCGTTCTGTGTATGTTTCAGGCAGGCTAAGCTCTGGTGTTCGATACGCTGGGTATATTAAGTGCATTTTGGACTTAACGTACTCGACTTACAATGGATTTATTAGAACGGAACCCCATTGAAACCCATTTTTGTACTTCAAAAAAAGGTGGCAGAGGGTGAAAGCTGCTCCCCCTGGATAATGAATCACGGTGCTGGGGAAGGGTGGGCTTTGGAGCCAGACACACCTGGCTATGCCTTTGCCCCTCTCTTTCCTCAGCTTTGAGGAGACACAAACTCCCCAGCCTGAGTTTTTGCATTTACAAAATCTAAGCTGTAGAATAGGCTTCCCAGGTGGCGCTAGTGGTAAAGAACCCACCTGCCAATGCGGGAGACATAAAAGACCAGGGTTCAATCCCTGGGTGGGGAAGATCCCCTGGAGGAGGGCATGGCAACCTGCTCCAGTATCCTTGCCTGGAGAATTCCATGGACAGAAGGGCCTGGTGGGCTTCAGTCCATGGGGTCACCAAGAGATGGACATGACTGAAGTGACTTATCATGTAAACTGTAGATACAAACCTCCATTTATAACTTGGTTGGACAAAGAAGATAATTCTAAAAAATTTCCAATGATGACTTTCCATTCTATGATAAGACTATATCCTATGATACAGTCCTTAAAACGATATAACTTTTATCTAAAATGGGGTCAACTATTATAAGACCCCATTCTGTTGAGATGGCAGTGACTTAATCACAGCTGAATTAGGGATCCTCCTCTCTTCTCCTCCCCCGCTTCTTTCTTATAGAATCAGAGTTTTGGGGAGATCCCCTCTTGCCCTGGCCATCACCTGACCACAGAAATCTGACAGTGCTCTTTGCCCCACCTAGATCTGGGTCATCCATCAAATTGAGCCTGCCCCGAGTGACCCTTGCTTCTTTCCAGGTAGACTTACCAGGTTCCGTATTTCTCGTGTTATGCATGAGACTCTTGCAATGATTTTGCTGCTCCCAGGCAACAGTGGGGCATAGAAGTCTCTGTCATGCTGCTAAGGTACCTTTGTCTTGACTCACACATTTCTCTCTGGGATTCTTACCATCTCCTGGGGTGGGGGTGGGGGGTGGTCTGCTGGTCAGTAGGTGCAGGACCCCATCTCTGGGGCCCAGGAAAATCTGCTATCAAACATCTCTCTAGCTGTCTTCCCTCTCCCCAGCTAGAAAGAAGCCTTTCAAGTCTCCAGATAAAGCTCTGCTCCTAAAATTCCCTCCACTTGAACATTTAACCTACGTGCAAGGTCTTTTTTTTTTTTTTTTGCCCAAGATCTGTTGAGTCTTATAAGGACATTGAACTTTTAGAACAGAATGGCAGGATATTCTTTCTTTGTTTCTTTCTCGACTGTCTCTTACCTTGTATTATCTGTCCCCTAAGGTGATGGCTATTGGCTGATCCAGCTCTTGAACTGGGAGCAGAGAAGTGAAAAAAGTGAGCTATCAGGGGAAAAAATAGAAAACCGATTAAGAATTCCAAATATCCTGCTGCCGCATGGGGATAACGATGTCCTATAAATTGTCAGAGAGCTCAGACGTGAATGTGAAACGTTCAGTGCTGAGATTCTCAGTGAACAGAGAGCAGGGTGCGTGCCGTCTCTCCTCCCCTGCTGGTCCAGGGAGCTGAGGGAGGCAGGCTGGGTGTCCTTTTTGCTGATGAAACCTGTGTCTTGTTTTGAATTCCTTATCTCAGCGTTCTTTCCTTACTCATTTGTTCATGCTAGTGATTAGGAAACTACCTTGAATGCCTTTCTTTTACCTCTCTTTTCCTAATCAACGCCCCCGATCCAATCAATGGTGAAGCCTTGATGATCCTGTCCTCAGCGCCCCTTCTCTCTCTGTCTCTATATCTCTTCTCCCATCTTTTCTTTGAAGTGCTACCTTAGTCTGAACCCTGATATCCTAACCTCTGCTCTTCCTCGTCTTTAATTCTCTCCCCACAAGTAGCCAGGGGTGCTTATTAGAACCCCCGAGCACCTCTCCCTGACTTGGCATACGTGGTCCGGTGAAAGGGAGATGTAAACATCATAAAGTGGTCTTTGAGGTGCTGTGTGCTCTGATGCTTGCTGCACCTCGAGCATCACTCCATCCCCCTCTGTGCACTTCAGAGGCCCCGGCTCCAGAGCCCTTGTGCCCTCTCTTTGATCCCCTCTCCCAGCCAGCACTGTTGAAGACCCCCACTTTTACATCAGGCCCCTGTCCTGTCCTCTGCCTTGCTCACGTTCTCAGATGCTCTGACCCCCGCCTCTGAAAAGCGGGAGCCGTGACTTCTGAGCTCCCTGAGTCTCCTCGTGTCCTCCTCTTAAATGCCTTTCTCTTCGCTGGCCCGTGTCTCCTCTCCCACGCTGAACGGACATGCCCCACGTCCCCTCCTGCCCAGGCTCCTGGTCCTCCTCCTGACCTAGAGTTGCCAGATAAAATACGGGATGCCCAGTTGAACTGAACTTTCAGGTAAATAGCGAACACATTTTTTTTAGTACAGGTAAGGCACCCCACCCCAGTACTCTTGCCTGGAGAATCCAATGGACAGAGGAGCCTGGTGGGCTGCAGTCCATGGGGTGGCTAACAGTCGGACAGACTGAGCGACTTCACTTTCACTTTTCTCTTTCATGCATTGGAGAAGGAAATGGCAACCCACTCCAGTGTTCTTGCCTGGAGAATCCCAGGGATGGGGGAGCCTGGTGGGCTGCCGTCTATGGGGTCACACAGAGTCGGACATGACTGAAGTGACTCAGCAGCAGCAGCAGCAAATCTCAAGTACTGCACGAGGGATACTGAAGCTAAAAAAGATTCACTGTTTCTCTGAAATTTAACTGAATATCATGTTGTTTTCTTTGCTAAATCAGGCAACTCGACCCCTACCTCTTTAAAATGGTTTCCCTTCTCCTTCTCCCCTTCCACTGGGTGCTCTCCCCCAACTTTAACTTCTTCCCAAGCTACTGCCACTGAAAACCTCTCAGACTCAAGCAAACTATTCCCGTGATTCTATTCTCCTTTAAGCTAGGTCCCCAACTCTGGTCTAGGATCTATTTCGGCTTTCTTACCTGCCACCTATTTTTCAGGCCTTTGTGCTATAGTTTCTGTTTTCACCACTCAACAGACTTCTTAAATATCACAAATACTTTCTAAACTCCCTCCTGCAGTCTTCATATTCAATGAGGCTTCTCCTTCGAGTGTCCTGCAGATATCTCCCCTTATACACGCTCTGCTCTCAAATGTTCAACAGTTAACTTTATTGTTTTAAAATATTCATTTATTTATTTTGCTGCCCTGGGTCTTAGTTGTGGCATGCAAACTCCTAGTTGAGGCATGTGGGATCTAGTTCCCTGACCAGGGACTGAATCCGGATCCCTCGCATTGGGAGCTTGGAATCTTAGCCCCTGGACTGCCAGGCAAGTCCCTCAACAGCTAACTTTAAATTGCCCTCTGTAATTTATCCAGAAAGACTACTCTAACTGTAATTTAAAAGGGTTTACACAGATTTAGTTGTTCAGGCTGGAACCCATGGGATCGCTTTCCTAATTATTTATCATTATGTATATAATTGGTTACCAGGTTTTATAGCTTCTATTTCTTTTTTGGTTTTCTCTTCTTCATTACCTCTCTGTTCCAACTTTAGGTTAGACTTCTATAATTTCTTCCTTGAATTAGAAGTATTTTCAAGTCAAAGGGGATACAATGTTTTGTGCATCATATTATATATCATATATATGTGTGTGTATATACATCTCTCTATTTATGTACACACACACACATATATATATATATCTATATACACACCCACCTAATTAACCTCAAGGAATATGCCAGTTTTTAACTCCTATCAGTAAGGGATACTGTCATTAATTTTAAGGAATCCTTGGCTACACTACTGTTGTTTTGTAAAACAACTTTGGCAATTCAGTAGGTTAAAATGCCATTTCAGTGTTTTAATTGCATTACTAAGAAAGGTGAATATTTTTTAATCCTTCAGAGCTTAAGAAAATGCGAAGCTGAATCTAAATCTCCTGCTTAAAATTCTTCTTTGGTTCCCATTGCCAAAGGGATGAAATCTAAAACCCTTTGGTATGGAATGTAATGCTTTTCACTATCTGGCGCCCAAATATTTTCCCAAATTTTATTTCCCATTACCTTCTCTCCACATGCTGAGTTTTGGAAATATAGAGGGAGAGTTGAGATGATAAATTCTTTGAGCTCAGAAAATCCTCATAAATCAGCTTTAATTTAACTAGCACCTAGTAGGTGTTTAGTGGGTGGCAGGGTGATGGCTGAGCATGAGATGGATGGGAATGAAGGGTTTAGTGGAGAGAAGGACAAGGATACATTAGACCAAGAAATAGCAATTGTTTGTGCGATAATGTGTTGGATATATTCTAGGATTTATGGCCCTGAAATGCCTGTTCTCCATAATGCTGCCCATCTGCGGATAAAATATTACATAAAAGTAGGTGGTCTAAGACAATTCACAAAGATGCCCACATCATTGTACACGTGGATAAAATCTTCATCAATATACCAGGAAAAGTGAGGAAACCATTTTCTTGAGGCCATAACAATAGCCATCCTGTCACTGCAATCGTTGGACAGTCTTTTTGCTAGCTAGAACCGACAGGAGTACTAGCTCACTGCAGGGCTTGGCAGACCTTTCTCCATCTTCCCGCTCCGTGTCAGCAGCAGGCACCCCGGCTCCGCACAGCCCTGGTGGACTGTCTCTTGCTGAGCACGTTCTGTCCCGGGGCTCCCTGGCCAAGTCCTTCTGTCTGCACCGCCGGCAGAGGGCGGCGCCCAGAGCGTCCCCGTGGCGCCCTCTAGGGGCTTTAAGGATGTACAGCCGTCAAGGAGCTGCCAATCGCGTGTGCAAGCCCACATCGTGATGTAACAATCCTGTACCACCAACTTTCCGCGGGTGCAAGACTCTTGCTCTCTGTACGGCTCAGGCAGGATCTGAGCCCACTGTGGAGAGGACTTGGCAATAATCCCCAGTCTCTCCCCTTTTGCCTTAGGGCTCAGAGTCCCTCACGTTATCTCATCATTGCACAGAGAAGTGTGAATTCAACTCTAGTAGAATGACCCTGATTTCAATGAGTGGCTTACAGTCTATGCTACAAGACCACCAATTTGTAATAATAGGCTACGNGGATTCATGTTGATGTATGGCAAAACCAATACAATATTGTAAAGTAAAAATAATAATAATAAAATAAAAAATGGAAAAATAAAAAAACAAAAATTTCAACTTTTTTAAAATTTAAAAAATTTAAAAGCCACCCATTTTGTAAATCTGCTGACCAGAATTACAAACACTAATGGTGTTAGGGATACTTTGGAAAATAAAAGATCAGAATTTTATTTTATTAAATCTGAGCACACAATTATATATTTCATATGAAAATAGGTATATTTCATTTGACATGAGAACTAGAGGATTGTGTGATTCAACCTGAAAATATAAAGAAATAATGTAGTATGTCTAGCTGACTTTAATCTTTTTTTTTTTATAAGTCTGAGGTGTACAGCATTATAATTTGACATCTGTATATACTACAAAATGATCTCCATCATAAATCTAGTTTCCAGTCACCACCATACAACTGACCCCCTTCACCTATTTTACCCATCCCTCAACCCCCTTCCTCCCGGTAACCATCAGTCTGTTCGCTGTACCTGTGAGTCTGTATTTGCTTTGTTTTCTTTGTTTGATTTGGTTTATTAGATTCCACCTATGAGTGAACTCATATGGTACTTGGATTTCTCTGTCTGACTTATTTCACCTAGCACAATACTTTCAGGGTCCTTCCATGCTGTCACAAATTGCAGGACTTCATTCTTTTTAAAGGCTGAGTAGTAGTCCTTTGTGTATATACCACATCTTCTTTATGCGTGTATCTGTCCGTGGACACTTTGGTTGTTTCTACATCTTGGCTGTTGTAAATAATACTGCAAGGAACATATGGGTGTACACATCTTTTTGAATTAGTGTTTTTGTGTTCTTTGGATAAATACCCAGAATAATATTGGCTCTTAACAAATAAACACATGCGATGATATCATGAAGAGTTAACTACAAAATCAGATTTATCTTCCTTTATTTAAATCTTCACATCCGTTTTGACAGTTGATAATGGTCATATCTTGGATTTATTCAGTTTCAATATACAGAATGGAGTCAGGGGAATAAACTAACTATATTTCATACATTCTAAGCTGCACAGTTTTTTCCCTCACATTTTAGGATTTTTTTGAAATTAGGGTGAATCTTAGAATTGATTATAGCTTAGTATTAATTGCAGTTAATATTTCTTTGAGTTGGATAAAGTGATGATGTATTTTACTATCTTTCATGCACTCAGTTCAGTTCAGTTCAGTCACTCAGTTGTGTCCGACTCTTTGCAACCCCATGAATCCCAGCATGCCAGGCCTCCCTGTCCATCACCAACTCCTGGAGNAAATAGCAGACAGTTCTGAGACACCATGTCCAATATTGATTAGGATCTATTACTGTCACACGTAAGTTTATTAACAAAAAAAAATCTTGTCTGTTTCAGTAAAAATGTCATGCATTTTTTTTCTTCCCATTTACACAGGTGTTATGGTGTCTGCTTATTGGAATAAATAAGCTTATGGGTCCCTAGGCAAATAGAAGTTATGTAAATAAACAGCCATGCCTAATTATCCATAGCAACTGGAACGCAGATGGATGAACCCTATCATTAGTCTAAAAGGCATCTTTTAGCCAGAGTGAGGCCAGGCTGAAGGAACTGGGGTGGGGGGGCGAGATGTGGGTCATGGATGACCTTGGGCGAGTTTACCTCCCATCTATTCACCGCCAAACCAAACCGATGGTAGCAGAGACTGTGTGTGTGTGTGTGTGTGTGTGTGCGTGCACTCAGTCATGTCCGACTCTTGTAACCGCATGGACTGTAGCCTGCCAGACTTCTCTGTCCATGGGGATTCTCTAGGCAAGAATACTGGAGTGGGTTGCCATTCCCTTCTCCAAGGGATCTTCCCAATCTGGGGATCAAACTGTCATTTCCTGCACTGCAGGTGGATTCTGTACCCACTGAGCCACCTAGGGCTCAGCAGACATTATCAGCGGTCATTTGGGTTTTCAAAAAAAAGGATACTGAAGTGTTTCAGGAGAGAGTAGGTAGGTATTCTGGTTAATCCACAAATGAATAAGCAGCAGTTAGTTGTATGTTTATCTTCCTGATCAATCTGGAAAGTTCAGATTTATAATATGGCCCACAGACAACTGGAATGCTGGGCCCTTCGTGGCCCTAGGAGGCAGTACTAGCTATTGGTGCATTAATCATCCATTGACTAGAAAGCGTTTAGGGTTTAAATGGGCAGCCTGTTGGATGGAATGCCTGCTTCTTATCACCCCTTCTTTCTTTCCGTAAGACCCTTCCTCTGGTTGAAGCCGGAGTAATGCCCCTTGTTTACGTCCTCATTCTGCCTCTCTCCTCTCCAGTCCCTCCTAATTCCTGTCTCTTATACACATCTCCCGCCCCCCCGCCAGGGGAAAATGGATTTTATTATTTTCCACCTCAGGTGAGGGGGAAAACCTCTGGGCTTGACCTTGGAAGGTTGTCGGCTATCATAGCGCTGGCTGAAATGCTGATATAGAGTAAAACCTCATTAAATCAATATTGGTTATTCAAAATCATGCTTGATTGGAAGCAACTGCTTTCCCTCCACTGCCTGATGGCCCACTGTTCTTTGAACAAAAATTGTAGCTACTCTCAAGTCAGTGAAGCTGGTGAAGCTTTCCTGGTCCTTGGAGATGTCAATTAATAAGCTTTTTATTATTTTTCAAATAGCAGACAGTTCTGAGACACCATGTCCAATATTGATTAGGATCTATTACTGTCACACGTAAGTTTATTAACAAAAAAAAATCTTGTCTGTTTCAGTAAAAATGTCATGCATTTTTTTTCTTCCCATTTACACAGGTGTTATGGTGTCTGCTTATTGGAATAAATAAGCTTATGGGTCCCTAGGCAAATAGAAGTTATGTAAATAAACAGCCATGCCTAATTATCCATAGCAACTGGAACGCAGATGGATGAACCCTATCATTAGTCTAAAAGGCATCTTTTAGCCAGAGTGAGGCCAGGCTGAAGGAACTGGGGTGGGGGGGCGAGATGTGGGTCATGGATGACCTTGGGCGAGTTTACCTCCCATCTATTCACCGCCAAACCAAACCGATGGTAGCAGAGACTGTGTGTGTGTGTGTGTGTGTGTGTGCGTGCACTCAGTCATGTCCGACTCTTGTAACCGCATGGACTGTAGCCTGCCAGACTTCTCTGTCCATGGGGATTCTCTAGGCAAGAATACTGGAGTGGGTTGCCATTCCCTTCTCCAAGGGATCTTCCCAATCTGGGGATCAAACTGTCATCTCCTGCACTGCAGGTGGATTCTGTACCCACTGAGCCACCTAGGGCTCAGCAGACATTATCAGCGGTCATTTGGGTTTTCAAAAAAAAGGATACTGAAGTGTTTCAGGAGAGAGTAGGTAGGTATTCTGGTTAATCCACAAATGAATAAGCAGCAGTTAGTTGTATGTTTATCTTCCTGATCAATCTGGAAAGTTCAGATTTATAATATGGCCCACAGACAACTGGAATGCTGGGCCCTTCGTGGCCCTAGGAGGCAGTACTAGCTATTGGTGCATTAATCATCCATTGACTAGAAAGCGTTTAGGGTTTAAATGGGCAGCCTGTTGGATGGAATGCCTGCTTCTTATCACCCCTTCTTTCTTTCCGTAAGACCCTTCCTCTGGTTGAAGCCGGAGTAATGCCCCTTGATTACGTTCTCATTCTGCCTCTCTCCTCTCCAGTCCCTCCTAATTCCCAGCTCTCTACTGCGCAGAAGGCAATGGCAATCCATTCCAGTACTCTTGCCTGGAAAATCCCATGGACAGAGGACCCTGGCAGGCTGCAGTCCATGGGGTCGCTAAGAGTCGGAGACGACTGAGCGACTTCACTTTCACTTTTCACTTTCCTGCATTGGAGAAGGAAATGGCAGTCCACTCCAGTGTTCTTGCCTGGAGAATCCCAGGGACGGTGGAGCCTGGTGGGCTGCCGTCTATGGGGTCACACAGAGTCGGACACGACTGAAGCGACTTAGCAGCAGCAGCAGTCACTGTGGGGAATAGGACTGGGTCCAGGTGGTGCTAGGGTGGGGCTTCAGAGAGGCTGGAATTTAGATCTGGAGTTGGAGAAGCTGAGAAATGGGGTTCTGGTTGTTCTGGAGTCCCCCCAGGGTCCTTTACCACAAGCCACATGAGGGATGGGGCAAAGGGACTATCTATGGCTGGGTACCACATACTCAGAATTCTAGCAACACTAGAATTTACTTCACGGACAGTGAAAACCAGGGCATAAAGACAAAACCAGGCACCGCTGCCCTGAAAAGCAAATGCTTGGTACTGGCTACGGCAGGATGTCTGGCTTGCAGCCCCACGCCCCTCCCCGATGACGCCTGTGCCTTCATCCTGCCTGAGATCCTGAACTGTAGGGCTCCTTTTGTTTGCTGGGGGAGGATGCTGATTCGCTCATGTTGACAAGGCTTCTTACGGCATCCAATATAAGCCTATTTTGAGAAAACCTGACACATGGAAAGGGAAATTTACCAAACCCAGAGACGAAAGTATGGCCAGTCTTAACAAAGAGATCCCTTCTGTTTTCACTGTTGAGAATGTTTGCTGTGGGTTTGTCATATGTGGCCTTTATTATGTTGAGGTAGGTTCCTTCTGTGTCTACTTTGGGGAGGGTTTTTTATCATGAATGGGTGTGGAATTTTGTCAAAAGCTTTCTCTGCATCTACTGAGAGATCATATAGATTTATCTTTCAGTTTGTTGATACGGTATGTAACATTGATTGATTTGTGTATACTGAAGAATGTTTGCATCCCTGGGATAAATCCCACTTGATCATGGTGTATGATCGTTTTACTGTGCTGTTGGATTCTGTTTGCTAGAGTTCTGTTGAGGATTTTTGCATCTATGTTCATTGATGATGTTGGCCTGTAACTTTCCTTTTTGGGGATATCTTTGTCTGGTTTTGGTATTAGGTTCCTATAAAGCATGAACTTTTCCTAAGAGTAGTTTCAGTATTCCTCAATTTGCACAGAACATTTTTAGGTGCCTCTCTACAGAGTGAGCAGGGAAGCCCTCATGTAGGCCAAGGGGACACTTGGACAGGGAGAGCTTGGGGGCATTCACCAGCCAGGAATTCTGTAATCTAGGGTGGCGGCATTGAAGCAGTAGCTGAGGACACTCAGCAAATGAAAGGTATTTCTCTTTTATCCATCCCCCGTCCTCATTAATTTTCTCCAGTGCATTGTTCTCCCAGGACTGCAATGAAATGAACTTTGCTCGTGATTTGTCTACTCATAATTAGAGTCTTCCTTTCTCCTGTTAGACAGTAATGCCAATAATGACTGCAAACATTTTGTCTCCTTTTAGGAAGGCGAAGAGCCAAAATCATTATATCTGTGAGCTGATGTCAGATTTACAATGCAGAGATGCATGCTTCATGTGCCACGTGTGCCAAATTTTCATTAAGCCTGTGGAAGGTTTAAACTGTGCATTAAGAAGAGAGCCTCCTTTTTTTTTTTTTTCCCCTCGATGAATGTTTCTTCCTATTTATTTGCACAGAAAGCCAGAGCTTTCTGTTTACCATGACTCATTTTGGGGGGAGGGAAATGGGACGAAAGAGCTTGAGTGATCACGGGAGGAGTGAGGAGGAAAGAGGGGTTAGAGGTGAGTCAGGTGGGCTGTGAGAGGAGGGTAGGGAGGACTGAAGGAGGAAGGGATTGAGATGGGGAGCAAGGGCAGAGGTGTGTGTGTGTGTGTGTGTGTGTGTGTGTGTGTGTGTGTGTGTAGGGGGAA
>SJYX01022190.1:48764-77026 GCA_006410675.1 Oreotragus oreotragus
GTGCGTGCACTCAGTCATGTCCGACTCTTGTAACCGCATGGACTGTAGCCTGCCAGACTTCTCTGTCCATGGGGATTCTCTAGGCAAGAATACTGGAGTGGGTTGCCATTCCCTTCTCCAAGGGATCTTCCCAATCTGGGGATCAAACTGTCATTTCCTGCACTGCAGGTGGATTCTGTACCCACTGAGCCACCTAGGGCTCAGCAGACATTATCAGCGGTCATTTGGGTTTTCAAAAAAAAGGATACTGAAGTGTTTCAGGAGAGAGTAGGTAGGTATTCTGGTTAATCCACAAATGAATAAGCAGCAGTTAGTTGTATGTTTATCTTCCTGATCAATCTGGAAAGTTCAGATTTATAATATGGCCCACAGACAACTGGAATGCTGGGCCCTTCGTGGCCCTAGGAGGCAGTACTAGCTATTGGTGCATTAATCATCCATTGACTAGAAAGCGTTTAGGGTTTAAATGGGCAGCCTGTTGGATGGAATGCCTGCTTCTTATCACCCCTTCTTTCTTTCCGTAAGACCCTTCCTCTGGTTGAAGCCGGAGTAATGCCCCTTGTTTACGTCCTCATTCTGCCTCTCTCCTCTCCAGTCCCTCCTAATTCCCAGCTCTCTACTGCGCAGAAGGCAATGGCAATCCATTCCAGTACTCTTGCCTGGAAAATCCCATGGACAGAGGACCCTGGCAGGCTGCAGTCCATGGGGTCGCTAAGAGTCGGAGACGACTGAGCGACTTCACTTTCACTTTTCACTTTCCTGCATTGGAGAAGGAAATGGCAGTCCACTCCAGTGTTCTTGCCTGGAGAATCCCAGGGACGGTGGAGCCTGGTGGGCTGCCGTCTATGGGGTCACACAGAGTCGGACACGACTGAAGCGACTTAGCAGCAGCAGCAGTCACTGTGGGGAATAGGACTGGGTCCAGGTGGTGCTAGGGTGGGGCTTCAGAGAGGCTGGAATTTAGATCTGGAGTTGGAGAAGCTGAGAAATGGGGTTCTGGTTGTTCTGGAGTCCCCCCAGGGTCCTTTACCACAAGCCACATGAGGGATGGGGCAAAGGGACTGTCTATGGCTGGGTACCACATACTCAGAATTCTAGCAACACTAGAATTTACTTCACGGACAGTGAAAACCAGGGCATAAAGACAAAACCAGGCACCGCTGCCCTGAAAAGCAAATGCTTGGTACTGGCTACGGCAGGATGTCTGGCTTGCAGCCCCACGCCCCTCCCCGATGACGCCTGTGCCTTCATCCTGCCTGAGATCCTGAACTGTAGGGCTCCTTTTGTTTGCTGGGGGAGGATGCTGATTCGCTCATGTTGGCAAGGCTTCTTACGGCATCCAATATAAGCCTATTTTGAGAAAACCTGACACATGGAAAGGGAAATTTACCAAACCCAGAGACGAAAGTATGGCCAGTCTTAACAAAGAGATCCCTTCTGTTTTCACTGTTGAGAATGTTTGCTGTGGGTTTGTCATATGTGGCCTTTATTATATTGAGGTAGGTTCCTTCTGTGTCTACTTTGGGGAGGGTTTTTTATCATGAATGGGTGTGGAATTTTGTCAAAAGCTTTCTCTGCATCTACTGAGAGATCATATAGATTTATCTTTCAGTTTGTTGATACGGTATGTAACATTGATTGATTTGTGTATACTGAAGAATGTTTGCATCCCTGGGATAAATCCCACTTGATCATGGTGTATGATCGTTTTACTGTGCTGTTGGATTCTGTTTGCTAGAGTTCTGTTGAGGATTTTTGCATCTATGTTCATTGATGATGTTGGCCTGTAACTTTCCCTTTTTGGGGATACCTTTGTCTGGTTTTGGTATTAGGTTCCTATAAAGCATGAACTTTTCCTAAGAGTAGTTTCAGTATTCCTCAATTTGCACAGAACATTTTTAGGTGCCTCTCTACAGAGTGAGCAGGGAAGCCCTCATGTAGGCCAAGGGGACACTTGGACAGGGAGAGCTTGGGGGCATTCACCAGCCAGGAATTCTGTAATCTAGGGTGGCGGCATTGAAGCAGTAGCTGAGGACACTCAGCAAATGAAAGGTATTTCTCTTTTATCCATCCCCCGTCCTCATTAATTTTCCCCAATGCATTGTTCTCCCAGGACTGCAATGAAATGAACTTTGCTCGTGATTTGTCTACTCATAATTAGAGTCTTCCTTTCTCCTGTTAGACAGTAATGCCAATAATGACTGCAAACATTTTGTCTCCTTTTAGGAAGGCAAAGAGCCCAAATCATTATATCTGTGAGCTGATGTCAGATTTACAATGCAGAGATGCATGCTTCATGTGCCACGTGTGCCAAATTTTCATTAAGCCTGTGGAAGGTTTAAACTGTGCATTAAGAAGAGAGCCTCCTTTTTTTTTTTTTCCCCCTGATGAATGTTTCTTCCTATTTATTTGCACAGAAAGCCAGAGCTTTCTGTTTACCATGACTCATTTTGGGGGGAGGGAAATGGGATGAAAGAGCTTGAGTGATCACGGGAGGAGTGAGGAGGAAAGAGGGGTTAGAGGTGAGTCAGGTGGGCTGTGAGAGGAGGGTAGGGAGGACTGAAGGAGGAAGGGATTGAGATGGGGAGCAAGGGCAGAGGTGTGTGTGTGTGTGTGTGTGTGTGTGTGTGTGTGTGTGTGTGTAGGGGGAATAGATTGCTTTCAAAGAAGATGACAACACAGAGGGAAAAGTTAACTTGATTGACTTGCTTTGGCTAGTTCTCCACACCTGGGCTCACACCCAGACACGCCANGTGTGTGTGTGTGTGTGTGTGTGTGTGTGTGTGTGTGTGTGTGTAGGGGGAATAGATTGCTTTCAAAGAAGATGACAACACAGAGGGAAAAGTTAACTTGATTGACTTGCTTTGGCTAGTTCTCCACACCTGGGCTCACACCCAGACACGCCAGAGGATGGTTTAAAAATAGATGGAATTTATCACATGTGGTGGAACAGATTGCTCCCAAGGGGGTGTTTTCCAGGGTCCAAATGGTTAGGATCCCAAGCATTTTGCATTGTAGAAGAGGTAATTTACTTTATCCCCACAAGCACTTGGCTCCCAGGGAGAGTATTTCTTCCTTTCTGCACACAACAGAATGGAGTCCAATATTCCCGGCCTTGTTGGTGGGAATACATACCCGTAAACCAAGGAAACAAGGTAATTAATGGATCTTGATGTTATTTGGATGCGAGAAAGGTGAGGAATCTCTCTAGGACCCTGGCCTTGGGCAGGATCCTACCCAGTTGTGGCAACTCAAGAATGTTGTAGGAAATTGCACGTTAAAGCTAGAGCCAGGATGCACATTTTTTCTTTCTTATTTTTTCAGTGTTCATGACAATGATTATTTAAGTGTTTAATCTTCCCATGTTCACCCAAAAATGCGATTTCTCAATTCGCTCCCCAGGCGCTGAGAAAATAGGTTTAGAGGCTGATGAGCTAGCTGCCTGCTGTTGGCTCCTCTGTTTTCTGGCATCAAGGTTTCTCAATAGTGGACCCAACAGTTGCATTTTTCACCCACAAAAGAATTGCTATCAGAAAACCAGACAGCGGATAATTGTATTTCCTGAATTGACAGCAGAACTACTCGGTTTCAGCCAAGGTCCAAAGGCTGATAGTGTTCAACCAGGAGAAATGGTTTGTGTGAGAGAATGTATTTTGGGGCGCTCATTTTTACTGGAGGAGAGAGTCTGGCTTGCATTTGAAAAAAAAAAAAAAATTTCCCCCACTGTGCAGCCAGAAGGTTCAGAACCCTTAACGACTCTGAAGACCCCTGTTGTCTTGTGTGACCGCAAGGCTCTCGGCACGACTGCGGCTCTCGCTTCAGCCAGAGCCTTCAGCCGTCTCTTCAAACCAACCAGAAAAAGAAAATAAAAACACATGTCCATCAACATCCTCCTTGACCGGCAGCACATCCTTGCCAGCTGGCTGGCTTGGACAGGAAACCGTGGCCCTGCTGCGGGCCTCCCCCAAGCCCCTCCCCATCTTGGGCCACAGTCAGGATGCTCCCTGAAGTGCACTGGCCCCCGTGGGGTCGGGCTCCTCCTGCCAAAGCTGCCGAAGAGCAACGTGGCTTTCTTCTCCTTCTCCACTTGGCACTCCAGGATGACTCTGCGGTCTTCAGGATCCCCTGTTTGGACCATTTCCCGCTGGAGCTTGAGTATGATGGGAGGGACCTTTCCTCTCCTCCTTGCCCTAAGCAAAATGCACCAAAGGAGAGTGAGAATGAAGGCAAAGCCTGTGCATCTGTTCCTGGCCCTCGTTGGACTCACGCCCGCCTCTGTGTTTGGGGGTTCAGTCCACGTGGATCACCCTTCCCTCTCATGTCAGCCCCGTTTACCTACATTTTATTCATTCTTCAGTGGTGGTGAAAGGCACCCAGTCATGCCCGACTCTTTGCGACTCCAGGGACTACACAGTCCATGGGATTCTCCAGGCCAGAATACTGGAGTGGGTAGCCTTTCCCTTCTCCAGGGGATCTTCCCAACCCAGGGNCATGTACACCCGTGGTGGATTCATGTCAATGTATGCCAAAACCAATACAGTACTGTAAAGTAAAATAAAGTAAAAAAAAAAAAAAAAGACTTCATTCATTCTTCTAGACTCCTTAAATCCCACCTGCTTTGCGAGGATTTTCCCATCTATTACTTTATTCCCTCCCCTGGTCTTCCACTGTCCTTACGATATGTCTCAGAATTTGTTTTCAGGAGTTTGTTTATCTGTTTATTTTTTTGGCTGTGCGGGGTCTTGGTTGCTACACGCGGGCTTCTCATCGCCGTGGCTTCTCCTCTTGCAGAGCATGGGCTTTAAGGTGCCTGGGCTTCAGTAGTTGTGCTGCCTGGGTGCCCCGTGGCACATGGGATCTTCTGGACCAGGGATTGAACCGGTGTCCCCTGCATTGGCAGGAGGGTTGTTAACTGCTGGACCGCCAGGGAGGGCAGACACGGCTGAGCGGAAGCGCAAGAGATGGTAACACACACAGACACCCTCGCTGCCACTCGTGGGCATTGGTGGTTCACAGGCTCTGCCCTGGGCTGTTGCAGACCCAGCCCCTCTGAGCGAGGCCGTGGAGTGTCCTGGTGATTCTGCCATCGTGTACCCTTGGACCCACAAGCTGCCCTGAGAAGAGTCTTCCAGATGCTGTGCAGCTGGGATCCCAGGGGCAAGCTTGGCCAAGCAACTTGCCAAGGCTGGCTGGCAGTGACACAGTGAGCCTCTACCTGCTGGAGGGGGAAAACGAAATCTGCCTTTAAGACTGAATCCAAACTGCAAATGGTAGGGGCAGAGGGCTCAATCCCGCAGCGGCCTGTTGTCAGGGCGTGTCAGAGGGAAGGTCGGGGGTCCACCCTCTCCGAGTCATCAGCTCAGTGCACAGCCAGCTGCCGAGAGGGGACAGCCTGGTGGCCAGCAGCAGTGGCAGCTTGACAAGCCCTGTGTGCATCACCACTAATTCAACAACACAGAGGAGACAAAACGGGACCCTGGAGCATGGTTCTCCCTTCGGATGCTTGCCAGTCATGGCGATTTTTAATGCCCTCTTGAGGATTTGCTGAGAACCTGCTGGGTTTGATACCACTGGAGAGTGGTCTGGCCCCTGAAAGCTTTGTTTAAGACGGCATGATCCGCAGTGAAACCGAAGGAGAGGTGAGGCTCCTCAAGGTGGTCACAGGCTGCCTTGAGTCTTGGGACACGATTCAGTCTAAGGCACAGAGAGAAGACGGTCCCCAGGCCTAAGCCCTGGAGTCACCAAGTGTGGTTCAAGGACATCAGTGGAGACCCTGATGGGCGATGTGCCCGAGCAGGATCATTGCATGGCTTTTCTCAATGGATGGTAGTGAATCTCGTGTGGTCCGAGAGAATGACCAAGATAGATAGTCTTAACAATCTGGTAATTCCTTCGCTCATTCTTTCCTTTGTTTGATTTAACCTCCATTCATGGGTTTCTGTGCTGACATTTGCCCGAGGAGCTCAGCACCTTCTCTGGAAGTGATGAGGACACTGAGCAGGCCCACTGAGAGCGGTGGGGAGATAGAGCAACCAACCGGGCTGCTAGGGTTGATGTTGGGGGACTGGGCGGTGGAGACTCCACAAGGGCAGGAGACGCTTGCATTGCGTCTTGAGAAAGGAGAATTGGGAGGAAAAAAGAGCAGGGGTGATGACAGCTGGAGGGAAGGCAGTCTTTCCAGAGGCATCGCTATGGACAGAGGCACAGAGGCCTGGGGAAGCAGGTCACGTTGCATGGCCAGGATAGTTGTGGGTAGGTTGAGGATGAGGGGTCAGCCTTTTTTTTTTTCCTGCTTGGTGCTTTGTAAATGGTCAGTTAAATTTGTGTGCTGCGGAGACGAAATCTTAGAACTTTCAGTATCCTGCAATCTGACTTTGAACAGCAGCAGTAAGAATATGAGCATGGGGACTTCCCTAGCAGTCCAGTGGCTAAAACTCTACGCTGCCAGGGCAGGGGCCCTGGGTTCACATCCCGCATGCCAGCTNTTTTTTTTTTTCCTGCTTGGTGCTTTGTAAATGGTCAGTTAAATTTGTGTGCTGCGGAGACGAAATCTTAGAACTTTCAGTATCCTGCAATCTGACTTTGAACAGCAGCAGTAAGAATATGAGCATGGGGACTTCCCTAGCAGTCCAGTGGCTAAAACTCTACGCTGCCAGGGCAGGGGCCCTGGGTTCACATCCCGCATGCCAGCTAAAGATCCCACATGGTGTGTTGCAGCTAAGACCTGGCACAGCCAAATAAATAAATAAGTAAAAATTAAAAGCACAAAACCAGGGGTATGACACAGCCAGCTTTTCAAAATGCAAATTTGCCTTCCTACTTCAAATTAATGTGATTTGTTTTCCTAAATCCTCTACCTGTTATTGAATAAAACCTCCAATTTTCTGGGAGAGGTGACCGTGCTAAGAATGCCACAGATATACTTTAAAACATCTGCTTCTCAGTTCAGTTCGTTTTGATGATGAGACAGTTTGCCTATAGGCCAGAATTCAGGGACAAAGGCAGCGTTTGTATTGTCTGGGTGACTGGTGTTGCTAATTCCTACCCTGGGGAGAGGAGTTTTCATGAAAGCTATTGCTATTTCAGATTCCTACAAAATAACATTTTGGGGACAGTCTGTATGTTTTAACAAATTATGCTGTTATGACAAAACGGGAATTACTTCTCATTGTTTCACAAGGGACATTTTAAAACTTGCAGGCGGTTTTGTTATTTTGTCAGTGTGGGAAAGACCCATTTAAACTTTCCAGCTATATTAATTTTTANAACATTTTGGGGACAGTCTGTATGTTTTAACAAATTATGCTGTTATGACAAAACGGGAATTACTTCTCATTGTTTCACAAGGGACATTTTAAAACTTGCAGGCGGTTTTGTTATTTTGTCAGTGTGGGAAAGACCCATTTAAACTTTCCAGCTATATTAATTTTTAATTTAAATTTAATGAAATTAATTCAAATTAAAGAGGTGACCATTATCAATTTCCTTTCCTATTAGTTCCTTAATGCTTTGGCAAATTGCATTCTAAACTTTTCCTTCAACGAGCTGGATACATATTCATGGGTTTCCTAAGAAAAGATGGATTTGATCTTGATATGCTAATTCATAGCTATGGCAGCAATCAAGGAGCAGCTAGGGAGAGAAGTGCATTCTGGTATTAATTATGAATCAGGCATTAAGAACTGGTAAATAATTAAAGCTTCATGTGTCACAACACAAGTTAAGGATCAGTGTATTTTTCCATTATCAAATGCATTTTGGGGGCTATTTCTAGGCCTGTTTTGATACCTCCTGAACATATACTGGCATGCAGATAGTAACTCCTTCACAAAAAGCTCATAGTACAGAATTTTGAACCTATTGAACTGCTGATATACAATTTCAGAAGCTGAGGCCCTATGTTTTGAAGAGTTTCTGGGTCATCAGCCTCTTCCCCCAAAGTTTCTTCATTCATTGGGCAGGGGAGGTCTATGCAGAGGCATCACGCACACACTGGGCAGGAGGTTTTTCTGCTCAAAGTGTGGTCTACAGATCAGCAGCTGATTCAAAGCCTACCTCACCCAGGAGCTGGATAAAATGCAGAGTTTCAGGCCCACCCTGGACCTCTTGAATCAGATTCACATTTTATTAACAGAATCCTTACATCTGAGGGTGGGATCCTCACAACCTCACTCATGTGACAATGGAGTGTTGCTGGGGGCACTTCTGAGCTTGAAGAATTTATGATTTCCAGTTTCTTTGNGGGATGATGTGGGGTGGGAGGTGGGAGGGGGGTTCATGTTTGGGAGCTCATGTACACCCGTGGTGGATTCATGTCAATGTATGCCAAAACCAATATAGTACTGTAAAGTAAAATAAAGTAAAAAAAAAAAAAGACTTCATTCATTCTTCTAGACTCCTTAAATCCCACCTGCTTTGCGAGGATTTTCCCATCTATTACTTTATTCCCTCCCCTGGTCTTCCACTGTCCTTACGATATGTCTCAGAATTTGTTTTCAGGAGTTTGTTTATCTGTTTATTTTTTTGGCTGTGCGGGGTCTTGGTTGCTACACGCGGGCTTCTCATCGCCGTGGCTTCTCCTCTTGCAGAGCATGGGCTTTAGGGCGCCTGGGCTTCAGTAGTTGTGCTGCCTGGGTGCCCCGTGGCACATGGGATCTTCTGGACCAGGGATTGAACAGGTGTCCCCTGCATTGGCAGGAGGGTTGTTAACTGCTGGACCGCCAGGGAGGGCAGACACGGCTGAGCGGAAGCGCAAGAGATGGTAACACACACAGACACCCTCGCTGCCACTCGTGGGCATTGGTGGTTCACAGGCTCTGCCCTGGGCTGTTGCAGACCCAGCCCCTCTGAGCGAGGCCGTGGAGTGTCCTGGTGATTCTGCCATCGTGTACCCTTGGACCCACAAGCTGCCCTGAGAAGAGTCTTCCAGATGCTGTGCAGCTGGGATCCCAGGGGCAAGCTTGGCCAAGCAACTTGCCAAGGCTGGCTGGCAGTGACACAGTGAGCCTCTACCTGCTGGAGGGGGAAAACGAAATCTGCCTTTAAGACTGAATCCAAACTGCAAATGGTAGGGGCAGAGGGCTCAATCCCGCAGCGGCCTGTTGTCAGGGCGTGTCAGAGGGAAGGTCGGGGGTCCACCCTCTCCGAGTCATCAGCTCAGTGCACAGCCAGCTGCCGAGAGGGGACAGCCTGGTGGCCAGCAGCAGTGGCAGCTTGACAAGCCCTGTGTGCATCACCACTAATTCAACAACACAGAGGAGACAAAACGGGACCCTGGAGCATGGTTCTCCCTTCGGATGCTTGCCAGTCATGGCGATTTTTAATGCCCTCTTGAGGATTTGCTGAGAACCTGCTGGGTTTGATACCACTGGAGAGTGGTCTGGCCCCTGAAAGCTTTGTTTAAGACGGCATGATCCGCAGTGAAACCGAAGGAGAGGTGAGGCTCCTCAAGGTGGTCACAGGCTGCCTTGAGTCTTGGGACACGATTCAGTCTAAGGCACAGAGAGAAGACGGTCCCCAGGCCTAAGCCCTGGAGTCACCAAGTGTGGTTCAAGGACATCAGTGGAGACCCTGATGGGCGATGTGCCCGAGCAGGATCATTGCATGGCTTTTCTCAATGGATGGTAGTGAATCTCGTGTGGTCCGAGAGAATGACCAAGATAGATAGTCTTAACAATCTGGTAATTCCTTCGCTCATTCTTTCCTTTGTTTGATTTAACCTCCATTCATGGGTTTCTGTGCTGACATTTGCCCGAGGAGCTCAGCACCTTCTCTGGAAGTGATGAGGACACTGAGCAGGCCCACTGAGAGCGGTGGGGAGATAGAGCAACCAACCGGGCTGCTAGGGTTGATGTTGGGGGACTGGGCGGTGGAGACTCCACAAGGGCAGGAGACGCTTGCATTGCGTCTTGAGAGAGGAGAATTGGGAGGAAAAAAGAGCAGGGGTGATGACAGCTGGAGGGAAGGCAGTCTTTCCAGAGGCATCGCTATGGACAGAGGCACAGAGGCCTGGGGAAGCAGGTCACGTTGCATGGCCAGGATAGTTGTGGGTAGGTTGAGGATGAGGGGTCAGCCTTTTTTTTTTTCCTGCTTGGTGCTTTGTAAATGGTCAGTTAAATTTGTGTGCTGCGGAGACGAAATCTTAGAACTTTCAGTATCCTGCAATCTGACTTTGAACAGCAGCAGTAAGAATATGAGCATGGGGACTTCCCTAGCAGTCCAGTGGCTAAAACTCTACGCTGCCAGGGCAGGGGCCCTGGGTTCACATCCCGCATGCCAGCTAAAGATCCCACATGGTGTGTTGCAGCTAAGACCTGGCACAGCCAAATAAATAAATAAGTAAAAATTAAAAGCACAAAACCAGGGGTATGACACAGCCAGCTTTTCAAAATGCAAATTTGCCTTCCTACTTCAAATTAATGTGATTTGTTTTCCTAAATCCTCTACCTGTTATTGAATAAAACCTCCAATTTTCTGGGAGAGGTGACCGTGCTAAGAATGCCACAGATATACTTTAAAACATCTGCTTCTCAGTTCAGTTCGTTTTGATGATGAGACAGTTTGCCTATAGGCCAGAATTCAGGGACAAAGGCAGCGTTTGTATTGTCTGGGTGACTGGTGTTGCTAATTCCTACCCTGGGGAGAGGAGTTTTCATAAAAGCTATTGCTATTTCAGATTCCTACAAAATAACATTTTGGGGACAGTCTGTATGTTTTAACAAATTATGCTGTTATGACAAAACGGGAATTACTTCTCATTGTTTCACAAGGGACATTTTAAAACTTGCAGGCGGTTTTGTTATTTTGTCAGTGTGGGAAAGACCCATTTAAACTTTCCAGCTATATTAATTTTTAATTTAAATTTAATGAAATTAATTCAAATTAAAGAGGTGACCATTATCAATTTCCTTTCCTATTAGTTCCTTAATGCTTTGGCAAATTGCATTCTAAACTTCTCCTTCAACGAGCTGGATACATATTCATGGGTTTCCTAAGAAAAGATGGATTTGATCTTGATATGCTAATTCATAGCTATGGCAGCAATCAAGGAGCAGCTAGGGAGAGAAGTGCATTCTGGTATTAATTATGAATCAGGCATTAAGAACTGGTAAATAATTAAAGCTTCATGTGTCACAACACAAGTTAAGGATCAGTGTATTTTTCCATTATCAAATGCATTTTGGGGGCTATTTCTAGGCCTGTTTTGATACCTCCTGAACATATACTGGCATGCAGATAGTAACTCCTTCACAAAAAGCTCATAGTACAGAATTTTGAACCTATTAAACTGCTGATATACAATTTCAGAAGCTGAGGCCCTATGTTTTGAAGAGTTTCTGGGTCATCAGCCTCTTCCCCCAAAGTTTCTTCATTCATTGGGCAGGGGAGGTCTATGCAGAGGCATCACGCACACACTGGGCAGGAGGTTTTTCTGCTCAAAGTGTGGTCTACAGATCAGCAGCTGATTCAAAGCCTAACTCACCCAGGAGCTGGATAAAATGCAGAGTTTCAGGCCCACCCTGGACCTCTTGAATCAGATTCACATTTTATTAACAGAATCCTTACATCTGAGGGTGGGATCCTCACAACCTCACTCATGTGACAATGGAGTGTTGCTGGGGGCACTTCTGAGCTTGAAGAATTTATGATTTCCAGTTTCTTTAGCTTCCTCTTCCATCATGGAAAGGAGATCTGGTCCCACTTTGGCCTTCCCAATGTTCTAAATTGCCAACCTTTCCCTCTACCCCAGCAGACGCCAAGGGGTTGGACACCGCTGAGGTCCATCTGCATGCCTTTAGGATGCCCGAAGCCGTGGTCTTGGGTTTGAATCCTGGCTCTGCTCCTTGTTAGCTGTGTGATCTCCAGCAAGTCCTAACTTATTTGAGGCTCAGCTCTGAGGTGGATAGAACTGCCTGCCTCACAGGGCTGTCATGAGGAGTGAATGAGACAATGTCTGTGGGGAGTGATGCCTGCTATATGGCACCAGGCAAGGTAGTCTTGATGATGATGGTAATGATGGTGATGGTGATGATGAAGGCACTGAGGGGAAGTCACCTTCAGAGGCATGAACTGATGGTCAGGAAAGGCGTGATCAACTCAATGGACAATGGAAGGATGTCTAGCAGATTCTTGGAAAAGAAGCATGCGTTATAATGGTCTCTGTCTGACAGCCTACAATGGACATTAAAAGGAGAAGTTTGGGCTTGGGTTTTGGGAGAACAAGAGCAGTATTCTCAGAGGGTGAAACTGGCCCTGAAAAGGGAGAGAAGGAGAATGTTTAAAGTAAAAAAAATCCAGGGTCATCTCTGCTTGGACTTCTTCATATCTTGACTTTCTTTGTATCAAAATGCTGTCGTCGGCTTCCCTGGTGGTCCGGTGGTTACGATTCACCTTGCAATGCAGGGGGCATGTATTCAGTCCCTGATCCAGGAAGATCCCACACGCCGTGAAGCAACTGAGCCTGGGTGCCTCAGCTACTGAGCGCCTGCCTTAACCTGGGTTCTGCAACAAGAGAAGCCACTGCAGTGAAGAGCCTGCACACCGTGACGAGAAGACCCCCTCCACTTGTGGCAGCTAGGGAAAACCCGTGTGCAGCAACGAAGACCCAGTGCGCCAAAAATAAGTACATCAGTGATATATTTTTACAAAATGTCGTCATAATTCTGCCAAGCAAGCATTTGTGGCTTTATGAGGATATCACCCATTTCCCTGGAGGTGAAAATAAATACCCTTCTTGTCTGTTCTGAAATTTTAACTAATGAGGAAGCAAAAGAAGATGTATGACACTCTGAAGACTAAAAACTTCAATTTAAACAATGTCTCCTTTATTAAAAGCTACTTTAAATAATCGTTTTCAGAAGACTCCGACACAATGACTGCCTGTAATGGAATTCAGCTCTCTCTTACTTCCCACTCCATGGAATCCCACTTTCTTCAATTTCTCTTAGTCACTCCTGCTCCCAAGAAATATGAAGATGATATTTACGACAATAATAACTCTGGGCCTCTTCGGTGTTCAGAGGAGCTGTTGGTGGGATGAGGTTAGGAAAGCGAGTGCCCAGGAATGTTTTCAACGTCCTTCCAAAACGCTGGGGGAGAAGGGTTTGGTGTTTCTCATTAACAGCGGCAGGTCGCGGGGTCACAGGCTCTAGCCCCGAAGCCCCATCAGCACATTTGAACACAGAATGCAGGGGGCTCTTTCTTTATCATTCTCTGGAAGGCCCAGTGTGGAATGACTCATTATGGCCATGAATGACCACTATATTTTCAAAGCCAGGAAACTCAAGAAAAGCCAAACATTAAAACAGATCTCTCATCTTAAACCTTTTCAATTTTTCAGCCCATAAGTACAGGGATCAGGACAAGAGGCCTTTCTTTTAAAACATATTTTATGTCAGGTCATGCCATATTTAACAAGCTTATTTTCTCTCATCCAGGAGGTAAGGGAGTTTTACAAGCTCCACTCAAGAAGCAATTTATAGCTAAATGTTGAAATATGTATTAGAAATAGAACCTCAAGGTCCCATTTAAATTTGGGGCATGGAGGTTGATCGAGTGTCAATTAGTTCCGAAACTTTGAACTTGGTTCCAAGATTGGTCGTTCACAGAATCTGAAGGGGTTGGTGAGGGGAGGGGACTGGGAAGAGGGGCTGCTAAGTTCGGACGTCAGAATTTTCCTCAGCGGGCATGACTTTCTCCCTCCTGTCTCCCTGACAGCACTGTGGACCTTCGTGACGCATACGGTGTATGGCCCTCATCTGGGGACCCAAGAGACAGCCCTGCACACTGGCTAAGGACTTGGACCTGGGAGTCAACTGCCTGGGCTTTTAAGCTGGGTCTGCCAGCTACTAGCTGTGAGAGCTTAAGCAAGATAATCTGGTCCTCAGTTCCCTTATCTGCAAAATGCAGATAACAGTAGTGCCTCTCTCATAGGCTCAGTTGTGTCTGACTTTTTGTGACCCCAGGGACTATAGCTTTACAGACTCCTCTGTCCATGGGATTTCCCAGGCAAGAATCCTGGAAGGGGTTGCCATTTCCTCTTCCAGGGAATGTTCCTGACCCAGGGATCAAATATGTGTCTCCTACTTTGGCAGGTGGATTCTTTACCAGTGTGCCACCTGGGAAGCCCATAGGGTCCTAGTGGGAATTAAATCAGTTAGTACATGTGGTGTACCTAAAACAGTGTCTGGCATATAGTCATCTGTATGTATTTGCTTGCTATTTCTCATCCCAGCTGCCTGACCACGAACAAGAGCAAGAATCCATCTTTATATTTTCATCACGGCACATGTTGTCCCATTCAGTTCACACTCGTTCCTGCCACCAGCATTTATCACGTTCCTATGATGGCATGTTCCCAGGTCCTGACTGCCAAGCGTGATCCTTGCCCTTTGGGTAAACGTGCTCTTACTGGAGAGATTTGCAAGTATTGAAATAATTTGGGGTGGGAAAGTTTAGGATGCTATGAAGCATNATATAGTCATCTGTATGTATTTGCTTGCTATTTCTCATCCCAGCTGCCTGACCACGAACAAGAGCAAGAATCCATCTTTATATTTTCATCACGGCACATGTTGTCCCATTCAGTTCACACTCGTTCCTGCCACCAGCGTTTATCACGTTCCTATGATGGCATGTTCCCAGGTCCTGACTGCCAAGCGTGATCCTTGCCCTTTGGGTACACTGGAGAGATTTGCAAGTATTGAAATAATTTGGGGTGGGAAAGTTTAGGATGCTACGAAGCATGTCTCAGAGGTGCTGGTCCTAAACCTGTGGGGGTAGGCCAGGTGCTCTGAAGGGAAGCGAGGGCTTGGCAGAGTCTTTAGGATAAGCATATGAAAAGCAGAGAGAGTTCTGGGTGAAGGGAAGCATGGGTGAAGAGTCATTCAAGAATAATTGTGGAATGAAAGTTGTTTGGCTTTTGAGAAGGTAGGGGACCTCAACATCTTAAATTGTTTTGGTTGAAACAGGAAACACCAGCATTTATCACGTTCCTATGATGGCATGTTCCCAGGTCCTGACTGCCAAGCGTGATCCTTGCCCTTTGGGTAAACGTGCTCTTACTGGAGAGATTTGCAAGTATTGAAATAATTTGGGGTGGGAAAGTTTAGGATGCTATGAAGCATGTCTCAGAGGTGCTGGTCCTAAACCTGTGGGGGTAGGCCAGGTGCTCTGGAGGGAAGTGAGGGCTTGGCAGAGTCTTTAGGATAAGCATATGAAAAGCAGAGAGAGTTCTGGGTGAAGGGAAGCATGGGTGAAGAGTCATTCAAGAATAATTGTGGAATGAAAGTTGTTTGGCTTTTGAGAAGGTAGGGGACCTCAACATCTTAAATTGTTTTGGTTGAAACAGGAAGGCCCGGGTACTCCTGCTGGTCCTGCTTTCATTCCCTGAAGAAAGGTGGGCAGTGGAAGAGAGCATCCTGGAAAGAGTTCCCATCTATCCTGGAGTCCTTCCAGCATGAAGGGCTCTGGACTGAAACCATGACTCCAGCGCATCTGAACACTTTATGAAGCATTTTGCTTCTTCCTTCTCTTTTCCTTTCTTGGTTGTGAAATAGTCATGTATTTCTTGTGGTGAAAAGTTAAGACACATTAGCGTATCAGCAATTCTATCTGCAAGGTTCATTTCTGGAAACCTCGTTTCTTGTAGACATATCTCAGTGCACTAGCGTAAGTCAAGTGGGGTCTTTCCCAAATTCTTGGTTGTGAAATAGTCATGTATTTCTTGTGGTGAAAAGTTAAGACACATTAGCGTATCAGCAATTCTATCTGCAAGGTTCATTTCTGGAAACCTCGTTTCTTGTAGACATATCTCAGTGCACTAGCGTAAGTCAAGTGGGGTCTTTCCCAAAGAGCCAACACTGGGGCTTTGGCCTGAAAGCTCTTCACAACAGCCAAGAACCCAAAGAGCAAACCAAATCACCCTTGGTATTCTGTTCTTGTAGCATCACTGCTTGTCCAGGGAAAGCCAGGTGATGAATAGCAAAACCTGGGGGCCAGAAGAATCAAACAATCTGCTCAATGGATTTCCTACTGGTTGGGTATTTAGCCATCCTTTCCTACTCATTTTTAACAAGCAGTATTATCTCCTACTTTAGGATAAGCATATGAAAAGCAGAGAGAGTTCTGGGTGAAGGGAAGCATGGGTGAAGAGTCATTCAAGAATAATTGTGGAATGAAAGTTGTTTGGCTTTTGAGAAGGTAGGGGACCTCAACATCTTAAATTGTTTTGGTTGAAACAGGAAAGCCCGGGTACTCCTGCTGGTCCTGCTTTCATTCCCTGAAGAAAGGTGGGCAGTGGAAGAGAGCATCCTGGAAAGAGTTCCCATCTATCCTGGAGTCCTCCCAGCATGAAGGGCTCTGGACTGAAACCATGACTCCAGCGCATCTGAACACTTTATGAAGCATTTTGCTTCTTCCTTCTCTTTTCCTTTCTTGGTTGTGAAATAGTCATGTATTTCTTGTGGTGAAAAGTTAAGACACATTAGCATATCAGCAATTCTATCTGCAAGGTTCATTTCTGGAAACCTCGTTTCTTGTAGACATATCTCAGTACACTAGCGTAAGTCAAGTGGGGTCTTTCCCAAGAGCCAGCACTGGGGCTTTGGCCTGAAAGCTCTTCACGACAGCCAAGAACCCAAAGAGCAAACCAAATCACCCTTGGTATTCTGTTCTTGTGGCATCACTGCTTGTCCAGGGGAAGCCAGGTGATGAATAGCAAAGCCTGGGGGCCAGAAGAATCAAACAATCTGCTCACTGGATTTCCTACTGGTTGGGTATTTAGCCATCCTTTCCTACTCATTTTTAACAAGCAGTATTATCTCCTACAAAATACAGGTATAAGACTGACTTTTAAGGATGCTGCTATGAGCAAACATCCCCCCAAACCAGCTAAAACTTGACTTTTGTTTTCCTGGAGAAACTACTTAACTTATATTTGCCCTTCTTGGAGGTGACATTGGGCAGCCATCTGTATGAAATAATATGTGAGGCCAAAAATGCTTTACTTTGCTTTAGGCTGCCATTGTGCCTAAAATTCTAACCATTAGTCTCGTTCAAAAATTTCAATTAAACAACCACTGAGGACTCATTATATGAAGGAAATGCATTGATTGTGAGGAAGTGGGAAAAATAGACACAATCTCTGTTTTATAGAGTATAGAACCCACTGAGGGAAAGGATGAATATGCAAATAACTAACCATACTATACTTCACCATATGTCAAGAGAAGAGCGCAAATGATATACTGCAGAGGATCAAGGCTAGAAAAGATGTAATCTTAGTTGCTTTCTTATACATATCTTAAAAGGCATTAAAATGCTCCATCCTTCTAAACTTTGTGATGTCTCTAGCAATTTATCTTTATAATAGTGGGAGACACTTTGGCTGCCAATGAACAAATAATTCATTGCAAAGAAAACATAGGTCAAGCTTCCGTCCTTGTTCTGCCCAGACTTGGCATTTTAAAACTCTGCCATCTTTTATTTATTTTTGGCTGTGTTGGGTGTTCATCGTGATGCATTGGCTTTCTCTAGTTGGGCTTAGTTGCCCCATGGCATGTGAAATCTAAGTTTCTCAAACAAGGATCGAACCAACCGAGCCCCCTGCTTTGGAAGGTGGATCCTAAACCAGTGGACTCACCAGTTGTTGTTCAGTTGCTTAATCGTGTCTGACTCTTTGCAACCCCATGGACTGCAACATGTCAGGTTTCCCTGTCCTTCATTATCTCCTGGAGTTTGCTCAAAATCATGTCCATTGAATTGATGTTGCCATCAAACCATCTCATCCTCTGTCATCCCCTTCTCCTCCTGCTTTCAATCTTTCCCATCATCAGGGTCCTTTCCAGTGAGTCAGCTCTTTGCATCAGGTGGCCAAAGTATTGGAGTTTTCAGGGAAGCCCCTAAAATGTTGCCATCTCTGAAGGGAGCTTTCCTCTCATCAGGGCTGCTTGTGGCCACCATCCCTCCACTCCCACAGAGCTTCACCCCCACCCTCATCTGTCCTCCTCACTGCATCTTCATAAGATGGAGCTGACCAATCTTTGAACTGAAAGATGTTGGGGTTAAATTAAAAAACTGAATGGCTAGTCATTTAAAAGCTGCCAAGAACAAGAGGTAAAACGTTTCCAAAGTCTCATCAGGTCCCTCACTGGGAAGTTCTGGAGGTGGCCAAAGGTGAGCCAGTCCCGGCCTGCATTCCCTTGAGAGCAATGTCAGTAGCCCTTGTCAAGATACAGCACCTTTCTCTGAAGATAAATCCTTGACTGAGCTGGAAGCTCGGCTGTACTTCCCGCCCTTTGAGAACTGGGTCCCCTTGACTCTCAGTAACCTTTTCAGCTCTTCACTCAAAGTGATCAATAGCTTTCCATTAGTATTTATGACCCTGGAGGAAGCAGAAGAGATGAGAGAAGGTGAGTGGGGTGATAGATACTTCAGCATCACCCAAAGGTAAATGGTTATTTCATATATGGGATCCAGGAGAGAGGTTCACTCTCAGTGTACACATTTCCCCCAGACAAGTGAGTGACAGCATTGCTCTCTGGAGGGGACTGAGGGGGCTGAGAGCACTTTGAGAATTAGCCTCTTTCTGTCTTCCTTTCTACAAAGAAGAAAATATCCTTAGAACAAATCTCTCCCAAGAGAACTTTCTAGAACAACTGAACACGTACAGTGACTTTCCCCCCCAAAAGTCTACATTTTTCTTTTTATTGGTGAGGTTATCATTCTGCAGAATGTGGGAAGTAGAATGGGAGTACATAGTGATTTCTCAAGTGGAGGCAACGTCAAGATGAGATAAGGGGTGGGTTTTACACGCCAGCTCTCTGCTCCACCAGCTCATGCATTTAATGTTTGGAAGATGGCCTCAGCATCATTGAGAAAGTGTGCAGAGCAGGCACACAGTGGTGGCAGTACCTCAGCACAGCCTGCAAGTGCCCTGTACTTTCTCAGTCTCTTCAGCCCTGTACTGGCTCTCTGTGACCCCATGGCCTGTAGCCCTCCAGGCTCCTCTGTCCATGAGATTCTCAGGCAAGAACACTGGAGTGGATTGCCATGCTGCCTCCAGAGGGTCTTCCCAACCAAGGGGTCGAACCTGCGTCTCTTATGCCTCCTGCATTGGCAAGTGGGTTCTTTACCACTAGCACCACCTGGGAAGCCCCTGGGCCTGGGACAATCTCATCTGGCAGGAAAGACACCGGACAGTGGAATAACACGGCTCTCGGGGAACATGGAAATAACCACATCTTGGTTCTCTAGTTGGGAACCACTTGGGCTGTGTCCTGGAGGAGGGTTTTAATAGCTTTTTAAGGTCTTCCTTCCTTCAACTCCCTCTTGTGTCTCTTCATAAAGTCATACTCACCTTTTACTGTTTGGTTATTGATTTCTCTGCTGCACTGCAAACCCTATGTAGACTTTGCTTTGTAATAGTTTCTTTTAAAGATAACACATGGCAGACTGGATGGGAGGGGAGTTTGGGGGAGAATGGGTACATGTATATATATGGCCGAGTCCCTTCCCTGTTGACCTGAAACTATCACAACATTGTTAATTAGCTCTACCCCAATACAAAATAAAAAGTAAAAAATATAAATAACCAAAAAAAAAAAATAGCGCTTGTTTAAAAATGATCAAAGTTACAAATGAACTTATCTATAAAGCAGAAACAGACTCCCAGACTTAGAGAATCAACTTATGATTACCTGGCGGGGAAAGGTGAGGGGGAAAGGATAGATTGGGAGTTTGGAATGGGCACGTACCTCTTGAGATAACTCTCAAGATGACAGAGTAGAAGGATGTGCGCTCATCTTTTTCTGTGAGAACGCCAGAATTACAACTTGCTGCTGAACTACCATCAATAGGAGAACGTTGGATCCCACCAAAAAAAGATATCCCACATCCAAGGGCAAAGGAAAAGCCCCAGCAAGACGGTAGGAGGGGTGAAATCGTGTTTAGAATCAAACCCCATACCTGCCAGAGACTCTTGGAGGTCTCAAACAAAGCCTTGTGTGCACCAGAACCCAGAGGCCCCACAGAGACTGAGCCAGACTTGCCTTTAAGTGTTTGAGTGTCTCCTGCAGAGGTCTGGGTCAGCAGTGGACTGCAGCGGGAGCCCTGGGTGCAGCAGATCTGGGTGTGGCATAAGCCCTCTTGGAGGAGGTCACCATTAACCCCGCCACAGACGGCTCACAAAGTGCAGAACAATTATACCAAAGAAGATCAAGCACTGTTAAGACAGTTCTGGGAACCACAACAGATTTCCCAACCTGGGGATCTGGCAAAGGGACTGAGAACCTCCACAGAATTTGACTCTGGAGGCCAGTGGGATTTGATCAGAGAACCTACACAGGACTGGGGAAACAGACTCTTAGAGCGCACAAACAGAACATATATGCACCAGGACCCAGGAGAAAGGAGCAGTGACCCCACAAGAGGCTGACCCAGACGTGCTGGTGGGCGTCCAGAAGTCTCCAGCAGAGGCGTGGGTTGGCAGTGGCCTGCTACAGGGTTGGGGGCACTGAGCGCAGCAGCGAGTGGATGGGACCTTTTGAAGGAGGCGGCCATTATCTTCATTACCTCCACCAGAGCTTGGCCAGGTCAAACAACAGGGAGGGAACACAGCCCCGCCCATCCACAGAAAATTGGATTAAAAATTTACTGAGCATGGCCCTGCCTATCAGAACAAGACCCAGTTTTCCCCACAGTCAGTCTCTCCCATCAGGAAGCTTCCATAAGCCTCTTACCCAAGAGTTGAGAAATAGCTCCAGAAAGAATGAAAGAGATGGAACCAAAGCGAAAGCAATGCCCAGTTATGGATGTGACTGGTGATGGAAATAAAGTCCAATGCTGTAAAGAGCAATATTGCATAGGAATCTGGAATGTTATGTTCATGAATCAAGGTAAATTAGAAGTGGTCAAACAGGAGATGGCAAGAGTAACATTTTAGGAATCATGTAACTAAAATGGACTGGNTATGGATGTGACTGGTGATGGAAATAAAGTCCAATGCTGTAAAGAGCAATATTGCATAGGAATCTGGAATGTTATGTTCATGAATCAAGGTAAATTAGAAGTGGTCAAACAGGAGATGGCAAGAGTAACATTTTAGGAATCATGTAACTAAAATGGACTGGAATCGGCAAATTTAGTTCAGATGACCATTATATCTACTACAATGGACAAGAATCCCTATGAAGAAATGGAATAGTCCTCATAGTCAATAAAAGAGTCTGAAATGCAGTAGTTGATTGCAATCTCAAAAATGGTAGAGTGATCTCTGTTCATTTCCAAGGCAAACCGTTCAATACCACAGTAATCCAAGTCTATGCCCCACCCACTCATGCTGAAGAAGCTGAAGTTGAACGGTTCTATGCGGATCTACAAGGCCTTCTAGAACTAACACCCAAAAAGGAGTCCTTTTTATCATAGGGGACTGGAATGTAAAAGCAGGGAGTCAAGAGATACCTGGAGTAACAGGCAAATTTGGCGTTGGAGTAAAAAATGAAGCAGGCAAAGGCTACGTTTTACCAAGAGAACACACTGTTCATAGCAAACACCCTCTTCCAACAACACATATGGATGTGACTGGTGATGGAAATAAAGTCCAATGCTGTAAAGAGCAATATTGCATAGGAATCTGGAAGGTTATGTTCATGAATCAAGGTAAATTAGAAGTGGTCAAACAGGAGATGGCAAGAGTCACATTTTAGGAATCATGTAACTAAAATGGACTGGAATGGGCAAATTTAGTTCAGATGACCATTATATCTGCTACAGTGGACAAGAATCCCTATGAAGAAATGGAGTAGTCCTCATAGTCAATAAAAGAGTCTGAAATGCAGTAGTTGATTGCAATCTCAAAAATGATAGAGTGATCTCTGTTTGTCTCCAAGGCAAACCATTCAATACCACAGTAATCCAAGTCTATGCCCCAATCACTCATGCTGAAGAAGCTGAAGTTGAACGGTTCTATGAGGATCTACAAGACCTTCTAGAACTAACACCCCAAAAGAAGTCCTTTTCATCATAGGGGACTGGAATGCAAAAGTAGGGAGTCAAGAGATACCTGGAGTAACAGGCAAATTTGGCATTGGAGTACAAAATAAAGCAGGCAAAGGCTACGTTTTACCAAGAGAACACACTGTTCATAGCAAACACCCTCTTCCAACAACACAAGAGAAGACTCTACACATGAACATCACCAGNTTTTTTTTTTTTTTCTGTGAGCAATTCCTTTCCCATCAATGAGTGCTTATGCCTGTAGTTTCTCCTGGGTCTTGATCATTTCTTTCGTTTTGTTGCAGTGGAAATGGGGCTGGTGGGGGTGGGGATGGGGGTTGGGGCTTCGAGGGTTGGCTGGCACTCAGGAGGCCTTGGGCAGACCAGCTGAGATTAGGCACACACACGTGGGGGTGCAAGATGACAGCTAGCTCTAACAGCCTTAGCAGGTGTAAAGTGATAAGCATTTTTGTTTTTATGTTATCTCATTACCAGTTGTTTCGGTACATTTTATCATGAGCTTGTCGTCTTTTTGTGGGTGTCTTCTGTACATTGTCTATTCAAATGCTTTGCCTGTTTCTTGCTTCTTTATGTTATTGCAGTTTCTGCCTTTGCTTCTTGATGGGTAGGCATTTCCTGGATATTCTACATACTAAGTTTTGTCAGCTTTCGACATTGTAAATATCTTCCCTTGTTTTGCTGGCTATTTATTAATTTTTTTTCAAGGGTAAACTTTGCTGAACAGAAATCTTTAAGCTTGATGTTATTATATTCATCCATTTTTGGCTAATAGTGTATGGATTTGAAGTTTTAAGTTCTTCCCAACACCAGATAAAACTTGGTTTTCTTCTAATAACTTTATTCTATTACCTTTTATATTTACATATTTAATTCATCTAGTGTTCACCTTTGTATGAAGTGTTCATCTATTTTCCTTTGTACAGCAAAGCAATTTTCCTAACAGCATTTACTAAGCCATCTGTTTTTTTCTTTCTGATGCTACATTTATTGCATAATAGGTTCTTGTATATGGATCAATCTGTCTCTGAGTTACTTGAGCCAAAACCATATTTTATTTTACTATTATTAAAATAATATTTACAATATTATTTTAAATAATATTCTAGGCAAAAGACCCCCTCCAAAACCAAAACAATACTGGTAGAGAAGAACAAAGTTGGAGCACTGACAATATTCAGCTTTAAGACTTATTGTAAAACTGTAGTGATCAAGATAGTGTCGTAATGGTAACGGAATAGAAAAGTAGATCAATGAAACAGACAGAGAGCCCAGAAATAGATCCACATAAATATAGCCAATTGATCTTTGGCAAAGGACTAAAAGCAGTAATGAAACAAAGTTAGTCTTTTTAACAAATGGTAATGGAACGATTGGACATCCATATGAAAAAAATAAATCTAGACATAGACCTTATACCTTCTGAAAATTCACTCATATCGGAGCACACGTCTGCATGCACGCTAAGTCGCTTCAGGTGTGTCTGACTGCGTGGGCCTATGGACTGCAGCCCTCTAGGTTCCTCTGACCACGGGATTCTTGAGGCAAGAATACTGGTATGAATGGCTGTGCTCTCCTGTAGGGGATCTTCCCCACCCAGAGATCAACCTGAATCTCTTAGTCTACCTGTATTGGCAGGTGGGTTCTCTACCACTAGTGCCACCTGGGAAGCCCCAGATGGCTCCCAAATGTAAATATAAAATGCAAAACTATAAGACACCTAGAAAATTACACAGGAAAAACGTGTATAACCTCTGGTATGGCTATGACTCTTTAGGTATAACAAAAAGGGCATGATCCGTGAAAGAAATAATGGATAAGCTGGACTTCATTAAAATTAAACACTTCCACTCTGAAAAAGACAATGTCAAGAGAATGAAAGGATAAGCCACAGACTGGGATAGAGTATTTGCAATCGATACATGTGATAAAGGACTGTTATTGAAATTATATGAAGAAAGATGCACCTATTAGAGTGGTCAAAATCCAGGACACAGACAGCATCAAATTCTGGCAAGGATGTGAAGCAACAGAAACTGTAATTTACTGCTGGTGGGTATTAAAAAGGCTTCAATCACTTTGGAAGACATTTTGGCAGTTTCTTAGAAAAATAAATCAACTCCGATGATGTGATTCAACAATCACACTCATTGTTATTTACAAAGAAGTGGAAAGCATGTTCCATTACATTCCAACAGAAAATTCTGCACATAGATGTTCGTAGCAGCTTTATTCATAACAACCCCAAACTTGGAGGCAATTAAATGTCCTTTTATAGATGAGTGGATAAATAAATCATGGTACCTCAAGACAATGGAATATTATTCAGCCCTAAAATGAAATGAACTACCTGCTCATGAATAGGCTTGAAAGAACCTTAAGTGTGTATTACAGACTAAAGAAGACAATCTGAAAAGGCTACCTACTGTATATTTCCAACTATATAACATTCTGGAGAAAAAGAAACGGTGGCGATGATGAAAAGATCAGTGGAAAGGTGGTGAGTGGTGGGGATGAAGAGATGGAGCACGGAAGATTTTTACACAGGGAAAATGCAGTGGATGATACCATAACCGTAGATACAGGCATCCAAGCCTATAGCACCTACACCACCACGAGTAAACCCAATGTAAACTATAAACTTTGAGTAANAAGGTGGTGAGTGGTGGGGACGAAGAGATGGAGCACGGAAGATTTTTACACAGGGAAAATACAGTGGATGATACCATAACCGTAGATACAGGCATCCAAGCCTATAGCACCTACACCACCACGAGTAAACCCAATGTAAACTATAAACTTTGAGTAATAGGATGTGTCAATATAGTTTCATCAGTTGTAATGAATATACCACTCTGGGGGGATTGAGTGTTGATCATGGGGGAAAGAACCTATGCATGTGTGGGGCAGGGTATCCATCGCGACACCTTCCCCTCAATTTTGCTATGAACCAAAGACACTTGCTCCTTGGAAGAAAAGTTATGACAAACCTAGACAGTGTATTAAAAAACAGAGACATCACTTGGCCAGCATATTTCTGTCTAAAGCTATGGTTTTCCAGTAGTCATGTGCGGATGTGAGAGCTGGAGCATAAAGAAGGCTGATCAGGATGTGTCAGTATAGTTTCATCAGTTGTAATGAATATACCACTCTGGGGGGATTGTGAGTGTTGATCATGGGGGAAAGAACCTATGCATGTGTGGGGAAGGGTATCCATCATGACACCTTCCCCTCAATTTTGCTATGAACCAAAGACGCTTGCTCCTTGGAAGAAAAGTTTTGACAAACCTAGACAATGTATTAAAACACAGAGACATCACTTGGCCAGCAAAGTTCTGTCTAAAGCTATGGTTTTCCAGTAGTCATGTGCGGATGTGAGAGCTGGAGCATAAAGAAGGCTGAGCGAGTGAAAGTCACTCCGTTGTATCCGACTCTTGCGACCCCCTGGACTGTGGCCTGCCAGGCTCGTCTGTCCGTGGGATTCTCCAGGCAAGAATACTGGAAAGGGTTGCCATTTCCTTCTACAGGGGATCTTCCCAACCTGGGACTTGAATCCTGGTCTCCTGAAATGCAGGCAAGAAGGCTGAGTACTGAAGAATTGATGCTTTTGAACTGTGGCGTTGGAGAAGACTCTTGAGAGTCCCTTGGACTGCAAGGAGATCCAACAGGTCCATCCTAAAGGAAATCAGTCCTGAATATTGGAAGGACTGATGTTGAAGCTGAAACTCCAATACTTTAGATACTTGATGCGAAGAACTGACTCACTGGAAAGGACTCTGATGCTGGGAAAGATTGAGGGCAGGAGGAGAAGGGGACCACAGAGGATGAGCTGGTTGGATGGCATCACCAACTCAATGGACATGAGTTTGAGCAAACTCTGGGAAATAGTGAAAGACAGGGAAGCCTGGAATCCCACAGTCCTTGGGGTCACAAAGAGTCAAATATGACTGAGCGACTGAATAACAACAAATAATTTTTTTGAAAAATGTGTTCTAAGTCCGGTGGATCAAACACCCCACCTCTTCAAGGTCAGATTAACTACATGTAAGTCCGTTTCTTCATGTAAGCTTTATTGAGTGTCTCAGAAAATCCAAATGGAAATTTAATTGAGATTATGTTGAATTTGTAGATTAGTTTGGAGGAATATTGACATCTCTGTTATATCATCGAAAACCATGAAACATCTTTCCATATATTCAGACCATTTTCTATTTTTTATTAGAGCTTTAAATATTTCATCATTGAGCTTTTGTGTATTTCTGATTAATTTAATTCATGGAACTTTATCTTTATTGTTGCTTTTGTGAAAGGATTTTTTTTTTTTTACTATTGCTTTCATATGCTGAATTTGATTCTGTTAGTTTCTAGACAGATGATCATACCATCTGCAAATAAAAAAGGTTTTATCTTTTCCTGTCCATTGTTAACCATACCATTTTTTCCCTTACAGTATATGGCAGAACTCTAGTTATGTTAAAAATAGTGGGGATTCTGGAAATCCCTGTATTAGTTTCAGCTCTAAAGAGAATGTTTCTAAAATTTCTTCATTAAGCATAGTGTTAACTGTAGGTTTTAAGATATAAATTTCCAATAAAGTAACTCCTTTCTATTTTTAAATGATATTCTTAAAAAGTTATGCATGGTTGTATTGTATCAAATGTTTTTCTTGCATTGAGAATGTTTATTAATATGCTGAATTACATTGATTGATTTTTTTCTAATATTAAACCATTCTTGCATTTGTGGGATAAATCTTACTTGAAACTTAAGTATTAATGTTTGTAATACACTGTAGGACTATATTAACATTTCTATTTATGAGGAAAATATTGTATGATTTTACATTTGCATTTACATTTGCATTCAGAAGGGAAATTCTGTATGATTTTTTCCTTTTACTGTTCTCATTTGGAAATCAATATTTCATTAGTTGCCTAAAATGAACTGAGTAACTACTTTTTTTTTCTCTTTTCTTTGTAACAACTTGTGTAAGTTAGAATTTAGTGCTTTCCTGAAAGTTAGGTAAAACTCACTTATAAAATCATTTTTTTCCTGTCTTGAGAGGTAAATCTTTGAACACTTCATGTATTTAATATTTATTGTTTGTTCAAGTTATCTATTTCCTCTGGTACCACAAATTGCATTCATTTCTTTATTTATTCTTTAGGAATGTATTCATTTTATCAAGTTGTCAAATTTATTACCAGTTATTTATGATACTATCTTATTACTTAAAAATATCTCTGGTTATTTTCCCTTTTATGTCTATATATTTTTATTTGAATTTAAAAAATCTTTCTCTAGAGTAGTTTTATCAGAGGTTTGCCTGCTTTAATCATATCTCAAGTGAACTGGGTTTAATCATTTTTACCATTTATCAGTTTGTTTTATTGATTTTTGCATTTGCAAATTCCTTTCTTCGTGATTTTCTGAGCTCATTATATTGCTTTAGGGCTTTCCCGGTGGCTGAGACGGTAAAGAATCCACTGCAATGTGGGAGGCTGGAGTTCGATCCCTGGGTGAGGAAGATCCCCTGGAGAAGANGCATTTGCAAATTCCTTTCTTCGTGATTTTCTGAGCTCATTATATTGCTTTAGGGCTTTCCCGGTGGCTGAGACGGTAAAGAATCCACTGCAATGTGGGAGGCTGGAGTTCGATCCCTGGGTGAGGAAGATCCCCTGGAGAAGGTCAATGGCGATGCACTCCAGTATTCTTGCCTGGAGAATCAATGGATGCAGGAGCCTGGTGGGCTACAGTCCCTGGGGTCGCAAAGAGCTGGACACGACTGAGTGACTAGCGCTTTCACTTCATGTTGCTTTTATCCCATCTACCTTCATCAAATGCTTATTTATTTTAAGCCTTTCTTTTCTTTCTTTTTTCCCCAGCTTTCAGTTCAGTTCAGTTCAGTCGCTCAGTCGTGTCCGACTCTTTGCGACCCCATGAATCGCAGCGAGCCAAGCCTCCCTGTCCATCACCAACTCCCGGAGTTCACTCAGACTCATGTCCGTCGAGTCAGTAATGCCATCCAGACATCTCATCCTCTGTTGTCCCCTTCTCCTCCTGCCCCCAATCCCTCCCAGCATCAGGGTCTTTTCCAATGAGTCAACTCTTCGCATGAGGTGGCCAAAGTACTGGAGTTTCAGCTTTCGCATCATTCCTTCCAAAGAAATCCCAGGGCTGATCTCCTTCAGAATGGACTGGTTGGATCTCCTTGCAGTCCAAGGGACTCTCAAGAGTCTTCTCCAACACCA
>SJYX01022190.1:79313-97501 GCA_006410675.1 Oreotragus oreotragus
CTTCTCCAACACCACAGTTCAAAAGCATCGATTCTTCGGCGCTCAGCCTTCTTCACAGTCCAACTTTCACATCCATACATGACCACAGGAAAAACCATAGACTTGACTAGGTGGACCTTAGTCGGCAAAGTAATGTCTCTGCTTTTGAATATGCTATCTAGGTTGGTCATAACTTTCCTTCCGAGGAGTAAGCATCTTTTAATTTCATGGCTGCAGTCACCATCTGCAGTGATTTACTGAGGTATAATTGCCACATAACGTTGCATAAGTTTAGAGTGTACAATATTGTGATTTGGTACACTTACATGCCATGATGGTGGTGAGATGATTCCTACATCATTAACTCATACGTCCATGTCGTGCATTTTAAAGCTGTAAATAAGAAAATATCTCTTATGTTCTACATTTTTGGCTATTTTCTTTTCCAGTTTTAAATTTTCCTTATTTTTGCTTTAAATTTTTAAAAATAATGTTATTTTAGTTTGCAAGTCTAAATAATGTTATTTAGTTTGGGATTTTTCGAAAAGTTACTTTTAAAAATTCATTTCTAATTTCATTAGATTACTCAGTTTTAATATATTGATCATTTAGAGGCTTTGAGTTTTCCTCTGNTTATGTTCTACATTTTTGGCTATTTTCTTTTCCAGTTTTAAATTTTCCTTATTTTTGCTTTAAATTTTTAAAAATAATGTTATTTTAGTTTGCAAGTCTAAATAATGTTATTTAGTTTGGGATTTTTCGAAAAGTTACTTTTAAAAATTCATTTCTAATTTCATTAGATTACTCAGTTTTAATATATTGATCATTTAGAGGCTTTGAGTTTTCCTCTGTGACCTAACACATGGTCTATCTTGTACATATTCCACATATGCCTGCAAAAAGGCAAATTCTCTGAGATCAAACTTATTTGCTGCATAGTTCATATTTTCAATGTACCTTGCTTAGTTTAATGGTTTCTGAAAAGGGTAAGTTAAATCTCTAACTACATTTGTTGACTTGCTTATTTCTATTTGCAGTTTTATCAACTGTTTCCCAATATATTGTGAGACAATATTCCTACCAGTAAATATGTTTATGATTGATATATTTTCTTGTTTATTGTTTACTTTACCATATATTGCCATTTATGAAATACATCATGTATGTATATGGCTTTATAATCTATATTGTTGGACATTAAGACTACTGCTCAGCTTGTTTTGGTTTATGTTTCTCATCTATTCTTTATTTTCTGCCTTTCCACGTGTCTTTTGGCTATATACTTTTGCTTTTTGTTTGTTTTTAAATCCAATGTAAAGGTCTTTATTATCTAATTGATGAGTTTAACATACTGAGATTTATTTTAATTACTGTGCTAGAACTCATTTCTCTATTTTATTATTCTATATGTATGTATTAGAACTTTTTTCATGTTTTCCACAACATTTTTTTTCCTTAATATTTCTCCTTTCTTTCTTTTCATTGTGTAGTTTGAGTTTTTTCCTACTGGTCAATTTCTTCATATGATAGCTTCCTTTAGCTTAAAAATCATACTCATGCTTATTTATCCCTGATTTCTTGAGCTTATTAGTGTCTGTATCTTCTCATTAACACTGTACTTCACATGCTCTCATACCAGCTTTATGTGTAACCATCCCTGGTGGCTCAGAGGGTAAAGGGTCTGCCTGCAATGCGGGAAACTCAGGTTTGATCCTTGGGTTGGGAGGATCCCCTGGAGAAGGAATGGCAACCCACTCCAGTATGCTTGCCTGGAGAATCTCATGGATGGAGGAGCCTGGTGGGCTACAGTCCACAGGGTTGCAAAGAGTCGGACACGACTGAGCGACTTCACTTTCACTTTTCCTTCCTGTCTTGTTGAAGCTGTCTAGAATTTAGTGCTTCATACAATGGGTACATGTTTCTTTTTCTTGTTTGGTTATATCCCTCTCCTCTGCTTGTGGTTTCCCCTTAAACAATACATTTCACCAAAGTGTTAAAGAATCTTAGTTTTCATATTTGGTACAACATCTTCTGGAGTGTTTTCTTCAGCTGTTAACGTGTTCCACACCCCTTGTCCCCCACCCCCGCAATATGGGTCTCTATGTGGCAAAACTTCCAAGGGTGTGGATGCATAAGAATAGTTTCATTACTTCTTCATAGCTACATAAAGAGTTGACTGTATATTTTAAATTGTAGTTTCAAAGTTCTTTCACTTAAGTACTTTAAAATATTACCCCATCATTTTCTTGCTTCCTGTGTTATGGTTGAGAACTTGGATGCCAATGTGATTCCTGTTGGGTGTGGATGCATAAGAATAGTTTCATTACCTCTTCATAGCTACATAAAGAGTTGACTGTATATTTTAAATTGTAGTTTCAAAGTTCTTTCACTTAAATACTTTAAAATATTACCCCATCATTTTCTTGCTTCCTGTGTTATGGTTGAGAACTTGGATGTCAATGTGATTCCTGTTTCTTCTTTTTCTTAGTTTACTAAGATATAATTGACCTATTATATTATATATACATATAACAACATATAACAAGTTTAAGATGTACGTTGTTGATTTGATGCATTTGCAAGACGATTAAACACCTCCATCATGTCACATAATTACTATTTCTATTTTGTGGTAAGAACATTTAAGATCAAAACTCTTGGAAATTTTCAAGTATATGCTGCTGCTGCTAAGTGCTTCAGTCGTGTCCGACTCTGTGCGACCCCATAGATGGCAGCCCACCAGGCTCCCCGGTCCCTGGGTTCTCCAGGCAAGAACACTGGAGTGGGTTGCCATTTCCTTCTCCAATGCATGAAAGTGAAAAGTAAATGTGAAGTCACTGAGTCGTGTCCAACTCTCAGGAACCCCATAGACTGCAGCCTACCAGGCTCCTCCATCCATGGGATTTTCCAGCAAAAGTACTGGAGTGGGGTGCCATTGCCTTCTCCTTTCAAGTATATAGTACAGTATTATTACCAATAACCACCATGTTGTACATTAGATCCCTAGATCTTATTCTTCTTGTAACTGGAAGCTTATGTCATTTAACAATATCTCCTCATTCCCCATACCTCCCACCCCAGCCCCTGGTAGCCACCATTCTATTCCCTGTTTCTATGAGTTGGCCTTTTTAGATTCTACCTGTAAGTGGTATCATACAGGATTTATCTTTTATAGCCTGACTTATTTAACTTAGCATGATGTAATCAAGATCCATCCATGTAGGGCCATGTAGGGAATACATGGCAAGATTCCTTCTTTCTCATGCTGAATATATTCCATTTTACACACACACACACACACACACACATATATATAAAATACATTAATCTGTTGACAGACACTTTGGTTTTCATATCTTGGCTATCAGGATTAATGCTGAAATGAACATGAGCGTGCAGATAGCTCTTTGGCATCCTGTTTTTATTTCTTTTGTGTATAGACCCAGAAGTGGGGTTACTGGATCATATGATAGTTGATTTTTCATTGTTTGAGGAACCTCCACAATGATTTCCATAGTCTTAGTGTTAGTCGCTCAGTCGCGTCCAGCTCTTTGCAATCCCACGGATTGTAGCCTGCCAGGCTCCTCTGTCCATGAGATTCTCCAGCCAAGAATACCGGAGTGGATTGCCATTCCCTTCACCAGAGGATCTTCCTGGTCCAGGGATCGAACCCAGGTCTCCTGTGTTGCAGGCAGATTCTTTACCATTTGAGCTACAGGGAAGACCCTGTATGATTTCCATAGGGGTTGTACTAATTTCTGTTCCTACCACGTGTGCATGAAATTTCTCCTTTCTGCACATCCTCACCAACACTTGTGTCTTTTTTTCATGCTAGCAATTTTAATAGGTGTGAGGTGTTATCTCTTTGTACCTGGTTCTTATTTTTTAAGGCTTCTCTAGCGGCTCAAACGGTAAGGAATCTGCCTGCAACACAGGAGACCCGGGTTCAATCCCTCGGTTGCGAATATCCCCTGGAATAGTGAACGGCAACCCACTGGTATTCTTGCCTGGAGAGAGGAGACTAGTGGGTTATAATCCATGAGACTGCAAAGAATTGGACACAACTGAGTGCTCAACACACTGACTAACGTTAACTTAATTTTTCAGAACTGATTTCTTCTTTCTCTGTGGAAGCTTGTAGAATTTTCTTTTTGTCTTTAATATTCTTAAATTTCTCTAAAACAAGGATTTTTTTCTTTATTTTCTATTTGTTGCTCTTGAATTCTTTCAATCTGAGTTATTCATCTTGCCTGTTGCTGCTTTGAAAGTTCCTTAATATGAACGTCCAGTTTACAGGATCACAACTCTTGATTAAATTCTATCAATTCTATTTTTTATTGTATCATCTTGCCCTCTGTTTCAATTTAAAATTTTATGTATAATGTTCCTTCTTTTAAAAATGGTTTATTATTCTTGTTTCAAGTGGCTAATATCTTCCTTTATCTCCTTATTCCCTGAACTTCTTTCAAATTAGATCTAATAATTCTGCTCCAGATGATAAATTTAGTCTAGTTTGTTGAATTTCTTTTGAGGTAGCTGTACTGGCTGAAGATCCAGGTGTATATATTAGAAAGGGACTGAAGGCCAGACTCCAATGTGTCTGTTCTGTGGAATTTAAAAAGAGGGTGAGGGTGGCAGCCTGTGAGGAGAGTCCAGGTTCCACAAGCCAGTTCCGCAAGACGATCCCTCTGGTGTGCTGTCAGGGCGCCAGGCAACAACTCTGGTGACCATTTCACTTTAAACCCATAAGGAAGAGGAACACTGGGAGAGGCAGGCGTCATAGGCTTTTGTCTCCAGCTCTAGGGCTTTGGAAGATGAGCTGGGAAGGAATTAAGACTTGAGGGTGGAAGGTCAATTGGCTCCTGGTTTCCTCAACGAAGGCAATGGCGCCCCGCTCCAGTACTCTTGCCTGGAAAATCCCATGGATGGAGGAGCCTGGTGGGCTGCAGTCCATGGGGTCACTAAGAGTCGGACACGACTGAGCGACTTCACTTCCACTTTTCTCTTTCATGCACTGGAGAAAGAAATGGCAACCCACCCCAGTGTTCTTGCTTGGAGAATCCCAGGGACGGGGGAGCCTGGTGGGCTGCCGTCTATGGGGTCGCACAGAGTCGGACACGACTGAAGCGACTTAGCAGCTGCCTGCACCCTAGCAGGGTGTCTGTGTGTGTGCCCGCGTGTGCTTGGTCGTGTCCCACTCTTTGTGATCCTATGGACCGTAGCCCACCAGGCTCCTCTGTCCAAGAATACTGGAGTGGGTTGCCATTTTCTTCTCCAGGGGGGTCTTCCTAACCCGGGGATCAAACCTGTGTCTGTTGCATTGCATGCAGATTCCTTACACCTGTGCTACCTAGGAAGCCCAGCGGGTTATGTATATATGCTTCCCTAATTTTACCCCTTGGACAGTTGGTTTGCTGTGTGGATTGTTTCCATTAATATCTGCAATGAGGAGACAAGCAAGGAGGATCCCTAGGAGGTTGTGGGGAGGAGGAAGAGTAGAACTTGAAAAACTTCATCCCACTCAGTGCTTTCCTTCTATACCTGGCAGCCCCAGGCTTCCGCCACTTACCTTTTCACTGACCCTCGGATACCAGCTCAAGTCATGCCTTCATCTTCCCAGTGTTCTGCTTTGCTTTTTTGTTAGTTTCTGAACTCCACTTTCCTCTCTTGCTCCTGTAGTTTCTTAGTCATTTTTTTTTTTTCTTCTTCTTCTTTTTTTTTTTTTTGGTGGAGGAAGCCAGTAGTACGTTCTAGTTTGCCCAGCTGGTTGCCCATTCATATTTACTGTCATGACTCTCCTTTATATTTATTTCCACCGCTGTCTTTTATGCTTTTGTGATGACTATTTTTCTCTTTACCTGTCCTTCCTCTCTCTTTCCCTTCCTCCCTCTCTCCTTCCTTTCTCTCTTTCTCCTGCGACTGAATAATTAAATTTTTTTCACTTCCCCCCTTTATGATCTGGAAATTAGACATTTTACCCATATTCCTATACTGATGTAGTAGTTAAAGTTAGCTTTGGCTGAAAGACAAACACTTTAATGTATAGGAATGGTGTAAGCAAAGTCCAGGTAGAATGTTAATGCATCAGATGACTAGATAGTGTAAGACATCCATTCTCCCCAGATTGACCTATTGATTAAGGAAATCTCAACCCAAATCCCAGAAGATGTTTTTGAAGAAATTGCCAAGATGAATCAATATTTTTTATGGAAATGAAAAATATCTACAATTTTGAAAAAAGAGAAAACAAAGTTGAAGGACTTACACACAGTTTCAAGACTTATTATAAAATGATAATAATCAAGACAGTTGAATATTAATATAAGGATAGTACTCTATTGGGGTAAGTATTGACAAATAGATCAGTGAAATAGTATAAAGTCCGGAAATAGACCCACAATATATATGGTCAACTGATTTTTTTGTAAAGTTTTTATTTTGTATTGGGGTATAGAAGAGCTATACAAAAAAAGATCTTTGTGACCTGTATAACCACGATGGTGTGATCACTCACCTAGAGTCAGACATCCTGGAATGTAAAGTAAAATGGGGCTTAAGAAGCATCACTACAAACACAGCTAGTAGAATTCCAGCTGAGGTATCAAATCCTAAAAGATAGTGGTGTGAAAGTGCTGCACTCCATATGCCAGCAAATTTGGAAAATTCAGCAGCAGCCACAGGACTGGAAAAGATCTGCTTTAGTTCCAATCTCAAAGAAAGGCAATGCCAAAGAATGCTCAAACTACTGCACAATTGCACTCATCTCACACGCTAGTAAAGTACTGCTCAAAATTCTCCAAGCCAGGCTTCAACATTATGTGAACCACGAACTTCCAGATGTTCAAGCTGGCTTTAGAATAGGCAGAGGAACCAGAGTTCAGATTGCCAACATCCGCTGGATCATCGAAAAAGCAAGAGAGTTCCAGAAAAACATCTACTTCTGCTTTATTGACTATGCCAAAGCCTTTGACTGTGTGAATCACAGCAAACTGTGGAAAATTCTGAAGGAGATGGGACTACCAGACCACCTGGCCTGCCTCTTGAAAAACCTGTATGCAAGTCAGGAAGCAACAGTTAGAACTGAACATGGAACAACAGACTGGTTCCAAATCAGGAAAGGAGTATGTCAAGGCTGTATATTGTCACCCTGCTTATTTAACTTATATGCAGAGTACATCATGAAAAATGCTGGACAAGATGAAGCACAAACTGGAATCAAGATTTCTGGGAGAAATATCAGTAACCTCAGATATGCAGATGACACCACCCTTATGGCAGAAAGTGAAGAAGAACTAAACAGCCTCTTGATGAAAGTGAAAGAGGAAAATGAAAAAGTTGGCTTAAAACTCAGCATTCAGAAAACTAAGATCATGGCAAATAGATGGGAAAACAATGGAAACAGTGACAGAATTTATTTTTGGTGGCTGCAAAATCACTGCAGGTGGTGACTGCAGCCAAGAAATTAAAAGATGCTTACTCCTTGGAAGAAAAGTTATGACCAACCTAGACAGCATGTTAAAAAGCAGGGACATTACTTTGCCAAAAAAGGTTCGTCTAGTCAAAGCTATGGTTTCTCCAGTAGTCACGTATGGATGTGAGAGTTGGACTATAAAGAAAGTTGAGTGCAGAGAATTGATGCTTTTGAACTGTGGTGTTGGAGAAGACTCTTGAGAGTCCCTTGGACAGCAGAGAGATCCAACCAGTCCATCCTAAAGGAAATCAATCCTGAATATTCATTGGAAGGACTGATGTTGAAGCTGAAACTCCAATACTTTAATCACTTGATGTGAAGAACTGACTTTTTGGAAAAGACCCTGATGCTGGGAAAGATTGAAGGTGGGAGGAGAAGGGGATGACAGGATGAGATGGCTGGATGGCATCATTGACTCTATGGACATGAAGTTGAGTAAACTCTGGGAGTTGGTGATGGACAGGGAAGCCTGGTGTGCTGCAGTCCATGGGGTTGCAAAGATTTGGACATGGCTGAGTGACTGAACTGAACTGATAGCTGATTAGGGCTTCCCAGGTGGTGCTAGTGGTAATGAACTCATCTGTTAATGCAGGAGACATAAGAGATGCAGGTTTGAACCCTGGGTCAGGAAGATCCCCTAGAGGAGGGCATGGCAATCCACTGTAGTATTCTTGCCTGGAGAATCCCCATAGACAGAGGAGCTTGGCAGGCTATAGTCCATAGGGTTGAAAGAGTGGGACACAACTGAAATGACTTAGCAGGCACTCACAGAGCTGATTAACAACATTGTGACACTGTGATGGTTTTAGCTGAACATTGAAGGGATTTGGCCATACGTATACATGTATCCATCCTCCCCCAAACTCCCCTCCCTTCCAGGCTGTATTTGTTGTTGCTGAGTCACTAAGTCCTGTCTGACTGTATGATCAATTGATTTTTAATAAAGGCATTTGATGTAATTCAATGTGGGAAAAGAAAGTGTTTTCAGCAAGCGGTATTCAATGACTGGATAATTTGTATGAAAAAAAAAGGGTGAGCCATAATCTTTTTCTCACATCCTCAATAAAAATTAATTCAAGGTGGATCATATTGTTAAAACATAAAAGAGACACAAAGGCTCTAGAAGAAAAAAGGAAAATATATTTGTGACCTTGGAGTGGGCAAAGATTTCCTATTTATTTATTTGGTTTCGGCTGTGCTGGGGCTTTGGGCACGGCGCATGTGCCTTTATAAGCCAAGTTGATTCTTGCTTTGCGCTGACCTCTTTGCTTCTTTGTGAGTGGAACCGAGGCTCCTGAACAACTGAAGGCTCCTAAACAACAGCTGAAAAGTTGCTTTTTAAAAAATAATTTTATCTTGAATTTTGTTTATTTTAAATAAATTTTATTTGCATTTTATATTTTATTTTAAAATAAATACACACATAAATAATAATGACAAATATTTATATTTATTTATATTTTGTATATGATACATTTTATTTAGCTATTATTTTAAATTTTATTTGTTTGGCTGTGCTGGCTCTTCACTGCCACAAGGCTTTCCTCTAATTGCGATGAGTGGGGCCTCCTCTCTAGATGCCGCGCCTGGGCTTCTCATTGCAGTGGCTTCTCTCATTGCAGAGCACAGACTCCAGGTATGCAGGCTTTAGTAGCTGCGGCTCCCAGGCTCTAGATCACAGGCTCAATAGCTGTGGTGCAAGGGCTTAGCTGCCCCGCAGCTTGTGGAATCCACCCCGATCAGGGATCGAACCTGTGTCTCCAGCACTGGCAGGTGGATTCTTTACCGCTGAGCCACCAGGGAAGCCCAGAGGTTTCTTGACAGGACACAAAAATACACTGACTTCAACTTCATCAGAATAAAATATTTCTATTCATCCGACTGCCTTTATCTGACTAAATACTTGTGTTTAGAACATACAAAGAACTGCTACCAACCAACAGTAAAAAAGGGACCAACTCAGGGAAAGTGGATAAAATACATGAGCAGACATTCTACAAAAGAAGATATGTAAGTAGCTAACAAGCACACGAAAATGTCCTCCGCATCATTAATCATCAGGGGAATGAAAATTAAAATCACCTACTAGTATGCAGAGAGTCTCTGGTTTGTTTTTACTAGGCACCTGCGCTACCTAGGTGGTGCAGTGGTAAAGAATCCACCTGCCAGTACAGGAGATGTAAGTTGGATCCCTGGGCCGGGAAGATCCCCTAGAGCAGGAAATGGCAACCCCCGCCAGTATTCTTGGCTGGAGAATCCCCTGGACAGAGGAGCCTGGCGGGCTCCAGTCCACGGGGTCACAAAGAATCAGACACGACTAATTGGCTGGGCACACACACATACTTGGATACTACACACCCAGGGCCACTTTAAACTGGAGTCTTGGCTTAAGGTACAGTGAACTCGGACTGAAAAGCTGGATGAGGGCCAACTGCTGGTTGCAAATTCTCAAGGGACTTTTCTCTACCTTGTCTCAAGGCTTAAAAAGGGGAACACCTTTGCTGTCTGCCAAGGGGAGGAGTGCATTTACGTCTAGTTTATCTCTACATGAAGAGTGCAGGCCTTTGGATCTCAGCTTTGTAAGAGGGGTCTCCTATCAGACTCTCCATGTTTGGAGCAGCCTTAGGCTTTGTCTCCTGAACCCTCCACTTCCCAAGGCGCTGAAAGCAGATGCTCAAATTCACTAAATTCAGCAAATATCCTCAGATAGAAGTTGCCTCTGTCCTCCCCATACTCTCCTGGGTTTCATTTTTCAGTTAGTTTTTGGCCTCTGAAAATATATTACTTTGCTGCCAGTTCATCCTCGTATTTACATAGGTTTGAGAAAAGATGTATTTACCATCTTTAGTAATTTTCACCAGAGGTGAGATAGATGGAGGTAGCTTGTCTGTCTTCAGAAACAGGAGTCCTATTGTTCTATTTTATCTCATTCTTCTGAAATGTCTATTTTAGATGAAAGTTTTAAAATGTACATGTTCTATCAATATAGTTGTGTGTACATTTAATTTAATAATAAATAAATAGATAAATAAATTTAAATTAAATTAAATATCCGAGCATGGAGTGCATGCTCAGAAATGTTTATGGCTGGGGTGTGCAATAAAAGGGCCTCGCAGGTGGCGCTAGTGGTAAAGAACCTGCCTGCCAATGCAGGAGACATAAGAGATGTGGATTCGTTCCTTGGGGTGGGAGGATCCCCTGGAGGAGGGCATGGCAGCCCACTCTAGTATTCTTGCCTGGAAAATCCCATGAACAGAGGAGCCTGGTGAGCTACTGTCCATAGCGTCACAAAGAGCCAGACATGACTAAAGTGAGTTAGCATGCATGCATGTGCAGTACAAAGTGTTTGGGGAACCCACTGAGAATTGCATGGACCATCTCTTTCCTCTCAAGACCTGGGGAAGTAATGCAGAGGCTGGCTTTCAAGGCCTCCAAGGCGAGAGCTCCAGGCTTCCCTCTTGCTTTCCTCTTGTAGGGCCGAGTCTAAGAAAGTTATGTAAATGTCAGTGGCTATTTTTAATTTCTTGCAAGACAGCTTACTGGGGAGATAGGTTACCTCTTTACTGAGGTGATGGCTAGCTGGTGTACATCACCCTCTGTATCCACTAGCACCTGGTCCTGCATGTTGACCTCGGATGACCTGCTGCTCGATGTTGCTTCTCCCTAGACCAAGCCAGGAACCAAGTGGTCATGACTCTGCACGTCCTCCATGCATGCTGCCTGGGCTGGTTTTACTTGACCCAAACCTCTACGATTCTATGTTGGAGAAGAGGCTTTTTTTTTGAGATGAAAGTTTTGATGGAGAAATACTTGCTTTCATTTGACTGATAGGACCTTGACAAAGAAAGTTCATTTTATCAGTTGCTGGCTAGGGTTCTGGCTGAGAAGAGCAATAACCTCATTAATGAATTGTTTCCTTCTTACAAGATGAACTTGACTCATTTATTTCCTTAAAAAGGTGGTGTCATTGATGAAAGACAGCTAATAGTGACCACGAACAAATGTCTCTGTTTACCTTTGAAAGGTGTTTGACATCTGCATTTTGTGCCAGGAAGCAAAACAGCTGGCTCTTTGGATAACTTGTATGTCTTTATGTTACCTTAAAGGTGGTCTCAGTGTCCTAGATAATAATAATCAAAAACGAAATTATTTACATATACTCAAGTTTAACAAATTGATATAAAGAGAACCATTTATAATCTTTTAACTGAAGAGCCATGCTTACTTTTGGCTAAATCCGTGCGGTCTACTGACAGTGATTTTTTTATTTAAAAATTTTTTAAAATATAAATTTATTTATTTTAATTGGAGATGTTTTTGAGAATGCAAGTTACAAGCCTGGTGATAGCCCAGATAATGAGTCTGTCTAGAACAAAGCCCTTAGCAAAAGCTTCAAAGCCCAAGTGAAATAGATCACACCAATTTTGGAACCTACAACCAAAATCAAACGCTGATTTTTACAAAAAGGCATCAAAGTTTCATTTTTTAAAAGTCGACTGAACTAGGTTGGATTGAAACCTGAGCCTATGTATTATTAAAATAATTGAATTGGGAATCAAAATATCAGACTGAACTCCAGTCAGAACACTGTACAGTCTTGATTGTGGATGACAGCTTCCTCCTCCATAAGCTAAATTGGACTCTGTGAGGGAAATGGCAGTTACGCTATCAAACAGCAAAATGATGAGGCTCACAGGATTGGCCTTCAGAGGGAAGGTACAGATGTGCTGAGCATAACAAAGTGCTCTCTGCCCCTTGAGGGCAGCATGAGCTATCGGTCCTCCTTCAATGCTACATCTCCTTGTCCAGCACGTCTTTCTGGGCTTCCCAGGGGGCACTAGTGGTGAAGAACCTGCCTGCCAATGCAGGAGGTGACGGGGATGTGGGTTCAATCCCTGGGTGGGGAAGATCCCCTGGAGGAGGAAGTGGCGACCCACTCCAGAACCCCACCAACAGAGGAACCCAGAGGGCTACAGTCTGTAGGGTTGGAAAGAGTCAGACACGACTGTAGCTACTTAGCATACAGGTACGCAGATCTTTCTAAGATGTCTTGGCTGAACCAACGGCTGGTCACTGCAGCCTGGTTGGAACTGACCACATGCAGGACCAAATCCCCTGGACTGCCGGCTATATCACAGGCCACTTATTTTGGGGGGCACAGAGCCACGTCCTGCTGGTTGTGCTTTTCATGAATGGATGCGGAAACATTTGCAAATCACATGGATCCAGAAGCCCCACCAGCTGCGCTGTCTTTTCTGGGTGAGCTTGATTGCTTTTGGCTCTACGTGGCGCAGTGTTTTCCATCAAAATCAGTCCTTCCTCTGCAGGGGTATTTATTATGTGCCATTTTGAAAATAAAAGGGACGCGGAGCAATCATCCAGCAAAACCATAAAACACTTTATTATCCGAGACGGTGAGGGGACAGGTTTGACATACAACAATGGGAGCGGTGATGGCCGAACAATGTGGTACTAAAGCGTGATTTAATGAAGCTTGGAGGATTTAGTTCAGTCGGGAAAGTTCCACCCTGTCTTGGGCGTAGGAGAAGTGAACTGGCGTGGGCACCTGACTGAGCAGCATCTCCGCATGTAGGATTTAGCCAGCAGCCCCCCACCTCCGGCCATTTGTCCCGCTGTCCCAGGCAACCATTGTCAAGAAGACTTTAGTGCTGGAAACTTCTGACTGATTAAGTGAACCTCAAACTTGGCACGGCTTTTCAGTGGCTTCCGTTTTACAAGGCCAGCAGTTAATCCAACAAAAGGCTGAATTCATTTCCCTGTATATCCATTGATTGCCAGCTGAGAGCTGGATGCTGTCAACTTGCTTTAAAAAAAAAAAAATTCCACTTCATTGGAATTGAGGTCCTTTGCCCTCTGAGAAATGGCGGCATGCCATCTTGGGCAACATTTTTGTTTTCTGCTCTTCTGGAGGAAAAACTCATCAGCAGATGGTGGCTGGTCATCAAGTCAATCATTGTCTTTGGATTTAATCAGACACATCTTTCTGATCCAGTTGAACTAAAACTACCTGTTATATTTCATTATTGTGTTGGCACAACCTCAGCTTTCAGATTATGAACCTAAGACATTCATGGACAAGTTTAAGCATGGTTTTGTCACCTTCTTCACTGAAGTGGATGTGTTTGTTAAATATTTATCAAGTCACTATGGTAGGCTTGGTCCCATAAGCGTTGCTTGGGGGAGTGAAAGAAGGAGCTAATGATCTGGAAGGTGACAGGGTGCACACACTTAAGGAGGTATCCAGTGTTGCATTATTACATAAGCTCAGGGTTTTGGTGAAGATCGCCTTGGCTTAGTCTGATATGGCAGTTCTCGATTGGTACTGCACCACAGCATTACTAGAGAAGCTTTCAAAAAGGTGAATGTTCAGGTCCTGTCTTGGTCAGTCCAGGCTCCTTTAACAAGAATATTGTGGACTGAGTGGCTCAAACAGCAATCGTTTACTCCTCAGAATTCTGGAGGCAGAGAAGTCCATAACGAAGATAGTGGTAGAGCTGATGTCTGGTGAGAGCCCATGTCTTGGTTTGTAGTTGGCTGTGTTCTCATTGTGTCCTCACGTGGCAGAAAGCAGTGAGAGATGAGACAGAGAGAGACAGAGTGGGGAGGGAGACAGGAAATGAGTGAGAAAGGAAGCGCATCTCTCTCTCATAAGGGCACTAATCCCATTCATGAGGACTTCACCCTCATGACTAATTACCTCCCCAAAGTCCTATCTAATGCCATCATGTTGGGAGTTAGGATTTTAACATATGAGCTTTAGGGGGACATAATGGCCCAGATGGTAAAGAATCTGCCTGCAATGTGGGAAACCTGGGCTCATTCCCTGGGTTGGGGAAATCGCTGGAGGAGGGCACCGCAACCCACTCCAGTATTCTTGCCTGGAGAATCCCATGGACAGAGGAGCCTGGTGGGCTCCAGTCCTTCGGGTCACAAAGAGTCAGACACAACTGAGCAACTAAAAACAATGCACAAACATTCAGTCCATAATAGGTCCCTGTCTCAGAAACCCCGATTCAATGGAAATGAATTTGTGGAAGGGCCTGGACACCGGTGCTTGGAAAAGCTCCCCAAGTGACTCTAATGTACTCCTAGGACTAAGATCTGCTGGTCTAGGAGACAGATAAATAGGAATTTTTTTGTTTGCTTGCTTTTTATATTTAAATTCTACTCTGGAATTCATCACTCTTAAAATAGTTTTTTCTTCCCTACTCCAGTAGCTCCTTGTACACATCCCTACTCCAATAGCTCCTTGTACACATCTCACTGATAGCCTGAAACCTAGTCTCCCTAACCTAGTTACCTGTCAAGTTTGTGCCTAACCTCTCTATCCAAAGCTTTACTACCTTTCTTGTCCCATCTGACCTCAATCCTGTGCTAAGTGAACACTCGTCAACCAGAGAGTCAGGTGACTAAACCTGTTATTGTTGATAACACCCTTCATGGACCAACTCAGGACAAAAATGAGCAAACCGCCCGCTAAGCCATGGACTACCTGGCCAGAGAATTGTACACCAGAGACCTCTTGACTCCTGAAACAAGGATTAAGAAATGTCACAGGAATGTGACAAGATGATGTTTAAGCCCAGTTCCTTTGCTCTTTCCCTTTAAGAACCCCCCTGACTCAGAGACAAGCTGGAGTTTGAGCTGAGACTTGTCTCCCATTCACTTGCTTGTCGCCTTCAATAAACGCTTAGTTTGTCACACACACTGACTGTCAGGGTTCAGCTCTCTGCAAGGTGGACACACAAACCCTTTTGCCTCTCCTGGGACACTCCCTGGGACGATCTCTCTACTGTTCTGTTCATTCCACTAGCCTGGTTGCCCCTCTAGGGGCAGGGGCAGGGTTCCAGTTATGTTTTTACTCCCAGAGCTTGGCACAGAGGAGATGTTCCACAAATGTTTGTTGCATGAAGGAGTGAAGGAAGGAACTGATGGATGCTAAGTAAGATGCATAAACTGACTGCCTAGAAGTCTTTGCCTCCAGGCTCAGAAGATCAGGGGAAGGAGGAGGGATTGTGCTCTCCTCTTACAGGAAGGGGGACCCTTTCCAGGGCCTGTGAGTGACCTCTTGTCTAGCACTTGAAAGTGGATTGTCTGAGCAGACATGTGTGCTGACAAACCAAGAGACTTTACTGGGGAGGGGTGCCTGGGTGGAGAGCAGGAGGGTGAGGGAACGCAGGAGGACTGCTCTGCCACTGACTTGAAGTCTTGGGTTTTATGCTGATGGGACTAGTTTCCAGGTAGTTTCTGCCCAATCATTCTGACTCAGGGTCCTTCCTGGTGGCGCACGTCACTCAGGTGAGATAAATTCCAGCAAGAAGTGTTCTGGGAGGGCATATGGGCTGGCATCTCCTGACTCCTTCTGACCTTCCCCAAATTCTTCTGGTTGGTGGTGGCTTGTTAGTTCCATGCTCTTGACCAGCACCTCCTGTTCTAAGGTATCTTGTGCATGTGATTACTGTGGTGCCTGGCCCAGGGCAGTGGGATTGGCGGTGGTTTTCGTCAGCGTTTCCCCTAGCATCTCTCCCTTACCTTATAAGCATTCTGTGGAGCTACTGTTGATGTGAATGCCTCCCTCTAATGACTTTGAAGCCTTTTTAGGATAAAAGTACAAGGCAAATTCTAGGCACTCTCATGGACGATTGACCCTGGAATAATACATTTGTTCTCCCATGTTGTATCAAGACACAGGTGAATTTTGATGAAATTAGAGCAGGAACGATGCTGATACAATGAATCTGCTAATGTCATTTTAAAAAGCAGAGACGCTACTTTGCCCACAAAAGTCTGTATAGTCAAAGCTATGGTTTTTCCAGTAGTCATGTATGGATGTGCGAGTTGGATCATGAAGAAGGCTAAGTGCTAAAGAACTGATGCTTTTGAACTGTGGTACTGGAGAAGACACTTGAGAGTTCCCTGGACTGCAAGGAGATTAAACCAGTCAATCCTAAGTGAAATCAGCCCTGAATATTCACTGGAAGGACTGATGCTGAAGTTGAAGCTCCAGTACTTTGGTCACCTGATGTGAAGAGCCAATTCATTGGAAAAGACTGTGGTGCTGGGAAAGATTTAAAGGAGAAGAAGGGGACGACAGAGGACAAGGGGATGGCATCACATGTTCAATGGACTTGAGTTTCGGCAAACACCAGGAGATGGTGAAGGACAGGGAAGCCTGGCGTGCTGCAGTTCGTGGGGTCACAAAGAGTCGGACATGACTTAGTGACTGAACAGGGACAAAAGCAATGAAAAAATGTCACTTAGACGACAGGGCCGACTTGGAAAATAGCCTGGAACACAGCCAGGAGTCTTGAAACCTGGCAGGACCCTATGGGGCCTCCCCCCACCCCCTGCCTGTTCAGATCCTTTCTACGTTCCTCATTTCTTGTTTGTAGGAAAGAGGCTTCATTCAACCACTTTGACCCTCCCTGAGTCACAAAGGACACATTCAAGCAGTTGCTAATCAGAGAAGAAAGGGAGGGGACGAAGAAACATAGGAAGGGCAGTCAAGAAGCAACAGTGCCGTGATGGGGCAGGGTCCCGGTTCTTCTTCAAGTTCCGTTCAGTTTAGTCGCTCAGTCGTGTCCGACTCTTTGCGACCCCATGGACTGCAGCACACCAGGTTTCCCTGTTCATCACCATCACCTGGAGCTTGCTCAAACTCATGTCCGTTAAGTCGGTGATGCCATCCAACCATCTCATCCTCTGTTGTCGCCCTCTCCTTCTGCCTTCCATCTTTCCCAGCATCAGGGTCTTTTCTAATGAGTCAACTCTTCACATCAGATGGTCAAAGTATTGGAGCTTCAGCTTCGGTCCTTCCAGTGAATATTCAGGATTGATTTCCTTTAGGATGGACTGGTTGGATCTCCTTGCAGTCCCAAGGGACTCTTAAGAGTCTTCTCCAACACTCCAGTTCAAAACCACACATAAAAATATATCTTTAAATTCTACAAGAGATAATGCCCCACCCAGGTGGAGGCTAGGTGTTCAGGCAGAGCACAACACTTATCTCTCAAGTATTGGCTCTTGAGCAACCTGCAGCTAAACTTGAGTTTGGCAACAGTTTGAGAAGGAAATAGACATCCAAGAGGGTAGCCACAGGGCCTCTGTCATGACCCAGGGTGGAGGCTGGGAGTCAGGGGTCTCCCCACTGTCCTTCCTTCCCACTGCTGTTGTTAACCTATAAGTATTGTCTCTTTCATTAAAATTCTTTTTTTTCAAACCCTATTTGCAAACATATTTATTTGTTTGGAAATGGGGTTCAGGTGTGAGGAGTCTAGTAGTATTTCTAAGAGAATGTTTTGAACACTCAGTTCAGTTCAGTTCAGTCACTCAGTCGTGTCAGCTCTTTGCGACCCCATGAATCGCAGCACGCCAGGCCTCCCTATCCATCACCATCTCCCGGAGTTCACTCAGACTCACGTCCATCGAGTCCATGATGCCATCCAGCCATCTCATCCTTGGTCGTCCCCTTCTCCTCCTGCCCCCAATCCCTCCCAGCATCACAGTGTTTTCCAATGAGTCAACTCTTCGCATGAGGTGGCCAAAGTACTGGAGTTTCAGCTTTAGCATCATTCCTTCCAAAGAAATCCCAGGGTTGATCTCCTTCAGAATGGACTGGTTGGATCTCCTTGCAGTCCAAGGGACTCTCAAGAGTCTTCTCCAACACCACAGTTCAAAAGCATCGATTCTTCGGCGCTCAGCTTTCTTCACAGTCCAA
>SJYX01022190.1:108712-122931 GCA_006410675.1 Oreotragus oreotragus
TTTTCAAACAGGAAAAGGAAATCTCAACAAGCGGTGAAATCGAGACTTTCCTGGCGGTCCGGTGGTTAACAGTCTGTACCGCCAATGCAGCAGAGGCTGGTTCGATTCCTGGTTAGGGATATAAGATCATAGATGCCGTGCAGGGTGGGCAAAAGATTTAAATAAGTAAGTAAATAAATAAAATGAATATGAGGAGGGAAGCTTTAGAAAGAAAAACTATTAAAGTTTAAAAAAAAAAAAAGGTGAAATCACTCAAGACCACAAGGGAAGTCTGCAGGGGCAAATGGGGGTTCATCAGGGAGAAACATAGAGCGAGCACCCCCGAAGCAGGTGTTTCCCCTCTTGCACCAGCTCACTTACCTGAAGAGCTTCTCCCCCAGTTCATTAGACTAGTTCTGTGCTTGGTCTGCCCATGAGGAGACTGAGTTTCTGTGACAGTGATGGGTTGAAAGTCACACACTTCCTTACTGCAAAGTGAGTCTCAAGCCTGAACCTTGTCCAGACTCCCCAGCTGCCTTCATTAGTACCCACTACTCGCTTGCCCTGGCTTTCACAGAGAACCTAAATATAATGGATTGCTGCTGTGAAATGCCAGGGTATTTTAATTTATAGAGAAGAATAATGGGGTTCAGGTGAATGCCCTCTTTTGTAGATTCTTTTTGGAATGAGACCTTGCTTTATTGTTCTTTCACTTTCCGTTAGTTCTAGGTAAAGTGATTCCATGATGACATATAAACCCAAACATGAGTAATTGATGGCAGCCTCAGGAGCTTGAGCAGGATGAAACCAGACTGACTAGAATCTCCAGGGTGAAGAATTAACATTTATTGGTTTAGTGAAATGAATTTATGTCCCAATAAAGCCAGTTATAGACTAGACAGTGATTTAATGAGGTGCCTTCTGTAAAAAGAGCAAATATGAACTTCTAGGCCTGGGTTAGATGCTAACTGATATGGCACCTACCAAACTGTTTTTTCAGAAATATTCACAAATGTATTATATTTCCTTCATCCGTGAAATTTGTGTTTGACCCATTGTGTCTATAGAGTTGAAGGTTGGAGGGGAATCGCATCAGCCTCTCTAAACTCATCAACAGTACATTTGCTCACCATCAGGACTTTTGAGCTCTTTCAGAAGCTTGAATAATGAAGATGAGGACAAATGCTACCATAAAAAAAAAAAAAAGGAAAAGAAATAAAAGAAATTCTGAATCTGTAGATGCATGACAACATTTAAGTCTAGAGGATTCTTGCTGTGGGTCTGTCAGGCGAAGGGGAGGAGGGGGAGCAGAGGGCTGAAGATCCGAGGTGCCTTCTCTGGGATGGGCAGTGAGCAGAGGAGGAAGTCTTTGGCTGCGATCCCTGGGCCACTGGACAGTGTCCATGTGCCTTTGCAAGCCGAGTTGATCCCTGCCTTCCACTGATCTCTTCGCTTTTTTGTGAGTAGAGATGAGGGCTTGTTCTTTTTTCTTCTTTAATTTTGTTTCTTTTGGCTGTACTGGGCCTTTGATGTGGCACGGGCTTTTCCCCAGTTGGGGTGAGTGGGGGCTATTCTCTAGCGGCCGCGTGCGGGCTTCCCAGTGCAGTTGCTTCTCTTGTGGAGGAGCANTGCCTTTGCAAGCCGAGTTGATCCCTGCCTTCCACTGATCTCTTCGCTTTTTTGTGAGTAGAGATGAGGGCTTGTTCTTTTTTCTTCTTTAATTTTGTTTCTTTTGGCTGTACTGGGCCTTTGATGTGGCACGGGCTTTTCCCCAGTTGGGGTGAGTGGGGGCTATTCTCTAGCGGCCGCGTGCGGGCTTCCCAGTGCAGTTGCTTCTCTTGTGGAGGAGCACCGTCTCTAGGGCACTCGAGCCCCAGTAGTTGCAGCATTGGGTTAAGCAGTTGCGGTTCCCCAGTCTAGAGCACAGACTCAGTAGCTGTGGCACACAGGCTTAGTTGCTCCGCGGCATGTGGGATCATCCTGGACAAGGGATGGGACCTGTGTCTTATGCGTTGGCAGGCGGATTCTTTGCCACAGAGCAACCAGGGAAGCCCAGGACTTATTTTTTTTATGATAAAGCTCTCAAGGCAAAAACCTCAGAGTCATTTTGAGTCTTTCTTTTCTATCCCATATTGAATCCATCAGGAAATCCCTTAGGCTCACCTTCCAAAATAGGATGTGGGCCCTTCATAGCATCTCCCTTGCTACTTTGCTCATCGGGCCGCTACCCTCTCTTTGCCAGGGTCCCTTGAACGGCCTCCTAGCTGGCCTTCCTGCTCCTATTTCTGATTCTCCTTCCCCACCCCGACACAGACATTTACAATCTGGTCTTAACACAGCAGCTGGAGGGAGATGCTTTGAGAAGTAAAGTCGGATCCTGCCTCCTCTCTATTCCAGTCTGCCAATGACTTTCCCCAGAATAAAGCAAAAGCCATCATAATGCCCTGTGAAGGCCTGCCCAACCAGGTCCCCTCCCCACCACCCTGCTCTCTGACCGCCTTTCCATCCCCACCCACCAGGTCTGGCTCTGCTACAGCCTCTGGCAGCTTCTCAAAGGCACCCGGTGAGCTCCTGCCTTAGTGCTTCTCCTTGAATCACGCTTCTCTCAAATATCCACGTGGCTTGTTCCCTTCCCGACTTCACATTTTTGCTCTCACCTTTTCTACTGACATCCTCTGTGATGACCCNCATTCTTACTTGAAAACTTTACTTGATTAATGCTTACTTTTCTTTACTAGGATTTCACAAGGTACAAGGCAAAAACCAAAGAAAGAGAAACTTGCATTAATACACCTGTTTATCAACACACTGATCATTAGAGCTGTCTCTTATACACATCTAGATGTGTATAAGAGACAGCCTCTGTGATGACCCAATTCACACTGTAACCCCTCCTGGCCCCTTAAGTACCACTGATCCTCCAGATCCATCTCTGCTTTTTTCTAGAACACGTTACGTTTTGGTATGTTATCTAACTCACTCATCTATTATTTTCTGACTGTCCATTTGAACATGAGCTCTGCAAGGGTTGGGATCTGCCTGTTTTGTTTAGGACAGTGCCTGACACAGTATCAGTTTGTTGGATGAATGAATGGATGAGAAATCTGCTGAAAGCCATCCTAAAATAGATTTAATACTGACATGAGAAGCAGGAATAAATTAATTTATTTTCACGGTCTGATATTTTTGTAGCTTGATTTTCATTCTTTGCTTTGCTTTTAACTCTGGAGAATCATATTGAATTGCACGGAGGCTGTATTTTCTGTGACGTTTTGAGATCTTGTGCAAAAGAATTACACTTAGATGAAGAGGATTTTTAATTGAATAATTGCCTTTAAATCCTGTCTTGGTGGGTCACGTGAGAAATTTTGAAATTTGAAACGAAGTGGAATAACATTAGGAAAAATGCACTCTTTTATAATGTCGCTAATGACACTGACAAAATATTTGAGCGCCCACTGGGTGCAGAGCGCTGGGGGAAAAAAAACACATTAAATGTGTGGCACACACATCTGTGCTGCTGTGAGGCCAGATGTTCCAGTTGTGGGAGTTTTATACTTCCAGTAGTTCCAAACAGGCTGTCAGATTTCCTGCATTTAAATTAACTTTTTTGAGGAGTAGTGTAGAAAGCGGTCAACAGCAAAAGCAGAGAGCAGGCTGGTTAAAGCAGAAATATCCTGCAGTACTTGGCATGCTTGTTTCTTTTATTATACTTTATCAGGCTGAAGGTACACCATAGTTGTCAACCTAATTCACATTTGTATAGCACCGTGCAGCTAACAAAGCACTTGCTTAAATTGGATCATCTCAAGTGTATAGTCTCCGGGAAAAGATTTGCCAAAACCATTGTCTTTTCAAGTGCAGTCACTATGCAGTTTGGTCTTGCAGCCCCAGAGATCAATGGTTCAATGTTGTGTTGGTGATGAGTAGCCCCCAGGAAAAGCCCACGACTATGGGGATGGTGCCAGACAGTCAGATGCATGGTGCAGTATTGAGAGCATATGTTAGTCTCTCAGCTGTATCTGACTCTTTGTGACCCTATGGACTATTGCCTCCAGGCACTCCTGTCCATGGGATTCTCCAGGTGAGAATTTGGGAGTGGGTTGCATCTCCTTCTCCAGGGGATCTTCCCAATCCAGGGATCAAACCTGGGTCTCCCACATCACAGGCAGATTCTTCACCATCTGAGCCACCAGGGAAGCCCAATTGAGAGCATAGACTCCGCCACTATGCTGCCTGTAGTGGAATAGGGGCTTGCCTCATACTTGCTGTATTTCTTGGTGCCTCAGTGTCATCATCTGTAAAATGGGGTTAAAACTAGCCATGCCTTCTAGGGCTCCTGTAACAATTAAACAAGTTTATAACTGCCAAGTGTTGAGAGCAATTCCTGGCCCATGGGTAGCCTCCCATGCATGTCAGCTCTTACTATCACTGGCTGTAAAATGTTCTGCCAGTTCCTCATCTCTTCCTCAATTTTTTAGTTAGTTAGAAAATTTCTCCTTAGAGTCCTTCCCTTGGATATATAATTTTTAACATTGTTGAGGAATAGAACCTATGAGAATCGGCTGAAAAATGTAGGCCCTTTCTCCAGAACAACCGTTAAATTCACCAATATACTCAATTTTGCTTATAATGCTGCTGCTGCTGCTGCTAAGTCACTTCAGTCATGTCCAACTCTGTGCGACCCCATGGCTGGCAGCCCACCAGGCTCCGCTGTCCCTGGGATTCTCCAAGCAAGAACACTGGAGTGGGTTGCCATTTCCTTCTCCAATGCATGAAAGAGAAAAGTGAAAGTGAAGTCACTCAGTCGTGTCTGACTCTTTGTGACCCCATGGACTGCAGCCCACCAGGCTCCTCTGTCCATGGGATTTTCCAGGCAAGAGTACTGGAGCGGGGTGCCACCGCCTTCTCCGTTTGCCTATAATGTAGGGGGTTCATAGATTCCTGGGGCTTTCCTGGTGGCTCAGTGGTAAAGAATCAGCTTACAGTGCAGGAGCTGCAGGAGACTTGGGTTCAATCCCTGGGTCAGGAAGATCCCCTGGAGAAGGAAATGGCAACCCACGACACTATCCTTACCTGGGAAATCCCATGGACAGAGGAGCCTGGTGGGCTAGAGTCCATAGGTTGCAAAGAGACGGACACGGCTGAAGTGACTTAGCATGCATGCATGCATGCACATAGATTCCTGAGGTCCAGCTCAAGAATCTCCAGGTTAGAGGATTCGGTTTCCAGATTAAATTGTCCCTGGTTGAACTATCCCCTTAAGCTACCAATGCCTGTGTCCATGCAGGTATGAACTATGTGACCCCTCATATCTAGAAGGGCTTCCAGAGTATTGCCCCCACCCTCCAGGGATATGCAGGAGCAGCTTGGAGTATTAATAGATGGAGGAGACAGAGGCAAGGAATAAGTGTCACCAAAGAGCAGCTTTCCCAGCATAATCACTCTCCTGGGATGCTCTTCTCACCACCTTCCAGCTGCCTTGCTCTCCTTGGGAGCCAGGAAAAGCCTGACACTGTCTCCCCTTCTGCCTTTCCCCATGTTCAGTCAGTCATTTCTCCCTGGGGTCAGACAGCTGCTGAGAAGCCCCGAGAGGGAGTGTGACATCCCTGTGAAAATGAAGATCTGAGCACATCATAGCAGGGGCTGGAGAGTGATCTGACAGAGTTACACCACAGAGAGCAGAGCCGTCATTGGTTGTCAATATATCTATTTCAAAACACAATCAAAACACAGTCTCCAGGTATCCCAACTTCCCAGAGAGATGAAAAAGAATCTTTCAGTATGAAAGCTTGTTACATCTCAAAGAAAGTAAGCGAGTGCTTCCCAAGGACATAGGGGGAACTCAGAGTCACAGAGCTACACAATATGGGATGTCTTTGACGTCTTTTTCCATTACAGCTGGAGGAGCCTTGAGATTTCTGCTTTGCGTCCCTTCCTCTTCTGCCGCTTCTGAGGGTGGGGCAGGGTGGTGTGTGATGGGCAGTGTTTGCCTTGCAGAGGTAGCAGCCCTGTCGTTTGGACCCAGATCCTCTCTGTGGAGGAAAAAGCTGATTCTCCATATTTTCTCAGCTTCTCAAAGAGGATAATAAAAGCTTCCCCCTGCCCCCACCGCTCCTTTTGGGGACTTGGTGAAGATTAATTAGATGCTGCCTATGAAGCGTTTTAAGCTCTGGCAGAAGGTGCTAAGCATTATTTCTAAAGTTAACTTCTTTAACCCATTCTATGAAGTAGGGATCTGCACTCTTGGACTGGAGTCTGGGTAGATAAAATCTATTGTCCAAAGTAAAAGTGAAGCTGAGTGGCAGTGGTCATGGGGCTTTAATGATGGAAATAGTGATGAATTTAATCCATTCGATTCCTGGGTTGGGAAGATCTCCTGGAGGAGGAAATGGCAACCCACTCCACTATTTTTGCCTGGAAAATCCGCATTCCAAAATTCTTGCCTGGACAGAGGAACCTAGCAGACTAGAGTCCATGGAGTTGCAAAACAGTTGGACATGACTCAGCATGCTTTTTTATACTGTTCTTGGGATTCTCATATCTCATAAGCTCAGCTATGCAGATGACACCACCCTTATGGCAGAAAGCGAAGAGGAACTAAAGAGACTCTTGATGAAAGTGAAAGAGGAGAGTGAAAAAGTTGGCTTAAATCTCAACATTCAGAAAACTAAGATCATGGCATCCAGTCCCACCACTTCATGGCAAATAGATGGGGAAACAGTGGAAATAATGACAGACTTAATTTTGGGGGGCTCCCAAATCACTGCAGATGGTGATTGCAGCCATGAAATTAAAAGATGCTTACTCCTTGGAAGGAAAGTTATGACCAACCTAGACAGCATGGTGGGCCGCAGCCCATGGGGTCGCTGAGGGTCGGACATGACTGAGCGACTTCACTTTCACTTTTCACTTTCCTGCATTGGAGAAGAAAATGGCAACCCACTCCAGTGTTCTTGCCTGGAGAATCCCAGGGACGGGGGAGCCTCATGGGCTGCCGTCTATGAGGTCGCATAGAGTCGGACGTGACTGAAACGACTTAGCAGCAGCAGCAGCAACAGACAGCATATTGAAAAGCAGAGACATTTCTTTACCAACAAAGGTCTATCTAGTCAAAGCTATGGTTTTTCCAGGAGTCATGTATGGATGTGCAAGTTGGACTATAAAGAAAGCTGAGGGCAGAAGAATTGATGCTTTTGAACTGTGATGCTGAAGAAGACTCTTGAGAGTCCCTTGAACTGCAAGGAGTTTCAACCAGTCCATCCTAAAGGAAATCAGTCCTGAATATTCATTGAAAGGACTGATGCTGAAGCTGGAACTCCAACAATTTGGCCACCTGATAGGAAGAACTGATTCATTGGGAAAGACCCTGATGCTGGGAAAGTTTGAAGGCGGAAGGAGAAGGGGACGACAGAGGATGAGATGGTTGGATGGCATCACCGACTTGATGGATATGAGTTTGTGAAAACTCCGGAAGTTGGTGATGGACAGGGAAGCCTGGCGTGCTGCAGTCCATGGGGTCGAAAAGAGTCGGACACGACTGAGCGACTGAACTGAGCATGCATATGCTTTGATCCATTTGCTTCAAATGGAGTATGTTTTTATAAACTGTGAGTGCTGGTTGAACACACCTGTGGGAGAGAGGCAGATTAGGCCTCAGGTCAGAGCCAGCAGAGCTCTGGCTGAGACTTCTTATCTCAGGGGTTGGTGAGGAAGGGAAGGGGTGTCATGACTGAGACTCCAAATTGAAGTTTCTGCCTGACTTCCTGCAAGGCAGAGGAACAGACGGAAACACCCTGGCTTGGAAAAGTCAACTCTCCTTCTTGGTCAGGCCAAGTGTCCAAGCCCAGAAGTAAGCTTGTCGTTGGAGCATTTTTCCAGGGTGTGGTGAGTCCTGGTGTGAGAAGGGTCTTCTCATGTCTTGTACACATCTAGGGTGTCTTGTACACTTCCAGAGAGAAGCATAATTGGATATCTCTTCTAAACAGGGAACAAAGTCTTGAATCAAGAAAATTTTCATGTATTCATTGAATAACTATTTACTGAGCATCTACAATTAGTCACGGTTTTAAGTGCTTGGGATACAGTTGTGATCAAGATAATCAAGGTCCCGGTTCCCTGGGAACTTACATTCTAGCAGGTGAGATAGTCAATACACAAGTCAAACAAATTCTCCTGTTTGTCTACACTGAAATGTAAGTTCTACAAGGGCAAGGTTTTTAAATTTAAAAAAAAAAAAAATCTGTTATGTTCATTGCTGTATTCTCAGCACCTAGAATAGGACCTGATAGCCAGATATTAGATGCTCAATAAGTATTTGCTAACTAAGGGAATGAAAAAGGTAATTTCAGATAGTGGTCAGTACAATGGAGGAAGTGTACTGTCAAAACGTAGGTAGGAGATGAAGACAGGGCAAGCAAGAGGTGGAAGATGTAAGGTCTTATAGGCTTTGGTAAGAGTCTGGGTAAGAGCAGTGGGTTTTAGGCACAGGAAATGTGCAGTTTATTTTATTTATTTATTTTCTCTAGCAGCACCGTGGAGCATATGGGATCGAAGTTCCCCAACCAGGGATCAAACATCTGTCTCCTGCATCCCTGCATTGAAAGCAAAGAGTCTTAACCACTGGACCACCAGGGAGATCCCTAGTTTATATTTTAAAAAGACCTTTGGAGTACTGGTAAAGAAAGGACAGGAAGGGGGAGAGAGGAGAGGCAGGGAAACCAGTTAGAAAGCTGTTTTGGTGGTGGAGACCACAGGTAGCGATGGCTGGTCCCAGGTAGATAGCTGGGGATGTGTTAGGAAGCAGTTGGGGTCCAGACGTGTTTCGGAGGTTGAACCAGTGGTATTTGTTTGTGAACTGAGTGTGGGAATGAAGCAAAGGGAAGAGTCAGAGATGACTCTGGGGGTTTTACCTCTGTGAGCATATAGATTGATGGTGCCATTAACTAAGGAATGAATGTGGAAGCTTCTGGAATGCTGGCCCCAGAGGTGGATGAGATTGGGCAAGGTGGGAGTGGGAAAGCCCTGAAGTTAGTTCTTCTGAGGTGTGTATTGAGCACCTGAAGCATCTTGGTCAGACATATAGAGGCGTGGCAGAAGGCCTGGGTGTGCATATCACAAGGCTGAGAAAGATCTAAACGTTGGGATCATATGATTTTTTTCAGCTTTGTTGAGATATAATTGACAAAATTGTGAAATATTTATAGTGTACATTGTGATGATTTAATATATGTATACACTGTGAGAGGATACCTCCCATTATTAATTGACATATTTGTCACCTTATTTGTTATTTATTTGTTTTTGTGAGAAAAATTAAGTTCTACTCTGTTAGCAAATTTCGCTTATAGGGTACAGTGTTATCAATTGTAGCCACCATGTTTCACCCTAGATCCTCAGACTTTATTCCTCTTACGGCTGAAAATTTATATCCTTTTACTGACATCTCCTTATTTTCCCCACCTCTGGCCCCTGGCAACCCCTTTTCTACTCTCTGTTTTTACCGTTTGATTTTTTATTGAAATTCCACATGTACGTGCTGCTAATGAAGTATTTCTTTTAGTCTATATTTCACTTAGCATAATGTCCTCAAGTTCATTCCATATTATTATAAATGGCAGAATTTCCTTCTTTCTTATGGTTGAATTGCATCCCATTATATACATACATATGTATGCATACACACACACAGACACCAAATCTTAGACTGTTTTCATATCTTGGTTGTTTTGAGTAATGTTTCAGTGAACGTGGGCGTGCGGATATCTCTTTGAGAATCTGTTTTCATTTCATTTGGATATATACCCACAGGTGAGATTTCTGGATAATATGGTTGTTCAATTTTTATTTTTTTAGGAGTCTGCATACTCTTTTCCATAGTGGCTATACCAGTTTACATTCCCATCAACAATGTACAAGTGTTCTCCTTTCTCCGCATTCTTGCTGACATTTGCTATTTTTGTCTTTTTTACCGACACTCATTCTAACAAGTGTGAGGTGATGTCTCGTTGTGGTTTTGATTTGCATTTCCCTGATGGTTAGTGATGTTGAGCAGCTTTTCATCATCTTTTGGTCATTTGAATATCTTCTTGGAAAAAATGTCTAGTTCCTCTGCTCAGTTTTTAATTGGACTGTTGAGTTTTCTTACTTTCGTGTTGTATGAGTTTTTATATCTTTTGGATGTTAACGCCTCATCAGATATATAATTTGTAAACATTTTTTCCCATGTTATAGGTCACCTTTTCAGTTGTTGATGGTTTCCTTTGCTGTCCAGGAAATTTTTAGTTTATGTAATCCCACTTGTTGATTTTTGCTTAAGCTGCTTTTTTGCTTTTGACATCAAATCCAAAAGAAAAAAAAAAAAATCACCGTTAAGACCAAAGTCAAGGAAATACCCGCTATATTTTCTTCTAGAAGTTCCATGGTTCCAGACCTTACATTCACCTCTTCAATCCATTTTGAGTTGATTTTTGTGTATGGTATAACGTAGGGGTCCAGTTTCTTTCTTTTGCATATGACTGTTTAATTTTCCCAAGATCTTTACTGAAGAGACTTTCCTTCCCCCATTGTATATTCTTGGCTCCTTTGTCATAAGTTAATTCACTCTTAACATATGAGTTTAATTCTGGGCTCTCATTCTGTTCCATTGGTATATAGTCTGTTTTTATGCTAATATCGTGGTGTTATGATCACTATAGTCTTCCCTGGTGGCTCAGAGGTTAAAGCGTCTGCCTCCAATGATTACTATAACGTTGTAATATAGTTAGGAATCAGAAAGTGAGGTGTTTCCAGCTTTGTTCTTTCTCAATGTTGCTTTGACTATTACTTTTTTATTTGTGGTTCCATACAAATGTTAAGATTATTTTTCTATTTATGTGAAACATGCCATTAGAATTTTGATAGGAATTGCCTTGAATTTGTAGATTGCCTTGGGTATTATGAATATTTTACCAATGCTAATTATTCCAATCCATGACCATAGAATATCTTTCCACTTATTTGTGTCTTCTTCAATTTCTTTCATCAATGTCTTACAGTTTATTTCCTTGGTTAAATTTGTTTTGAAGTGTTTTATTCCTTTTGATGCAACTGTAAGTGAGACTATTTCCTATTACCATACAGAAATGTGACTGATTTTGGAATATTAATTTTTAAGTTGTGGAACTTGACTGAATTCATTTACTAGTTCTAAGATATATAATTTTGGTGATGTCTTTAGGGCTTTCTATGCATAATACCAGGCCATCAGCAAATAGAGACAATTTTACTTCTTCCTTTCCAATTTGGATGCATTTTATTTGTTTTTCTTTTTTAAGGCCCTGGCTAGGCCTTTCATTACTATGTTGGACAAGAGTTGAGAGAATGAGCATCCTTGTCTTGTTCCTAATTTTAAAAGAAAAGCTTTCAGCTTTCTTCCATTAAATATGATGTGGATTTGTCATATATGGTCTTTATTATGCTGAGGTGTGGGCTTCCCAGGTGGCTCAGTGGTAAAGAATCCACCTGCCAAAGCAGGAGACCCAGGAGATGAGAGTTTAATCCCTCCTGGGCTGGGAAGACCCCATGGAGGAGGAGCTGGCAACCAGCTCCACTGTTCTTGTCTGGAGAATTCCATGGACAGAGGCACCTGACAGACTATGGTCCACAGAGTTGCAGAAAGTTGGACATGACTAAGGGCAGCATGCCCGCGTGCTGAGGTACGTTCCCTCTATACCTGGTTTGTTTAAAGAAAACATTATTGAACATGAATTTTGTTAGATGCTCTTTCTGCAACTGTTGAGATGCTGACATAATTTGTATCCTTTGTTTTGTTACTACGTTTTATCACAGTACTGATTTGCAGATGTTAAGCCATCCTTGCATCCCCAGAATAAACCCCACTTAATCATTGTGTTTGATTCTTTTAATGTATTGTTGAATTCATCTTGCTAATATTTTGTTGAGGATTTTTTACATCGATAATTCATCAAGGATATTGGCCTGTCACTTTCTTTTTTTGTAGTGTCTTTGTCTGGTTTTGTCATTAGGATAATGCTGGCCTCATAAAATGAATTTGGAAATTTCCCTCCTCTTCTGTTTTTGAAAGACTTTGAGAAGAATTGATGTTAATTCTTTATTAAGAGGTTTTTTTTTCTTTATTTCTTTCATCTTATTTTGTTGAGACCAAGCTTTACATGAGATTGGTTGGTTTATTGGTTTATTCTTGGTTGGTTTCTCTAAAAGTTTGTCTATTTTGTTTATCATTTTTTTTAAGCTTTTACTTTCATTGATCTGTTTTTAGATTTTTTTTTTTAAGCACTAAAGGACATTAGAACTCCTTTAGGGATTTTTAAACCAAAGAGCTTAACTTGCTCTCTCTGCTTTTAAAAGACAAGGTATCTTTTCTCTAAGTGGAAACTTATAAAAAAGCCTGCCATAGAAAATAATTGTTCTCCTGACTCCAAGTCCATATCTTCTATATTTGGCTGCACTTTTCCATGCTTGTCCAGATATGCTTACAAAGGCAACAAAATATGTCTCACTCCAAACCACTGGTGGATTGATATCAGAAATTGCCTAGGTAGAGATTCATCCCTTTGACTTTCTATTTCATTATTCATAAAAAACAAAGCCCATGGGAGAAAAGCACAGTAGGATATTTTTAAGCCCCACTAAATCTTAAGACTTTAGTGGAACCAAGTTTACATTCTTTCTTTGGAGTCATTTTTGTTGGGTAGATCTCCTCTGGAACTGGATCAGGAAGATTACAAGGGTGAAAAACGGGACAAGGTCTAGGGAGAAGCTCCAGTGGGAAGAGAGGGCCTTACACGCTTGTTTCAGTGAGGCTTGTTGAATCTGTACTGCGCGGTCATTTTCCCTAGATTTGCCTGTCTCATACCATCTATGGACATTTGTAGTGCCTTAACTTCCTGTTGGTTTTGACAATTTTTGCCAAGACACTATGTCTTCCTACTTCTGCTTCTGGGAAATATTGCATGTTTCTTTGAGGGGGAGTCATTCAGAAAGGCTGTATAGATCCCTCTACCCTACAACCCTCTTACTTGCCAGTCCAGACATAATCTGGGGGACTACTATCAAAAGCATATCGTGGTTCTTTTTCTTGGTTAACTGCAAACCACCAGCAATCCCCTAAGCTCTGCCAGCTGGCTTTGCACATTGCGGATGGGAGAGAAATCGTCTCCAGGAAATAACTGCCAATAAGGTGGTCACCCTGCACTGCTAACTTTCCCTGAGAGCCAATGAAAGCTGCAAGCATTTCCCTCAGTGTATGTAGGTCCACAGAAATTATGTGCTGTTTTCAGAAGCCAGTGAAACCCTTGAAACACGATCTCTACAACCTCTAGGGTGCATGGAGGCCAGATTAAGACTCCCTGAAGGAAGCTGGACCCTATAGGCCACCAGTGTCTTCAAGGCAATCACTGGTGATTGCTACCAACATAGCCTATTGAAGCCTCACAAACCAGGCCAACACGGGCCTCAGAACACAGTGACTGAAAATGGCAAAGTCGTTCACTTCTTCCTGACCTTCAGTTTCCTCAACCACAAAATAGGGGAAATAATAACCCCTACTTAGCTCAAGCCAAATTCAGACTTAAATTGAAGAAAGTGGAGAAAACCATTAGACCATTCAGGTATGAGAAAACCACTAGACCATTCAGGTAGGACCTAAATCAAATCCCTTATGATTATACAGTGGAAGTGAGAAATAGATTTAAAGGGACTAGATCTGATGGACAGAGTGCCTGATGAACTATGGACAGAGGTTCGTGACATTGTACAGGAGACAGGGATCAAGACCATCCCCATGGAAAAGAAATGCAGAAAAAGCAAAATGGCTGTCTGAGAAGGCCTTACAAATAGCTATGAAAAGAAGAGAGGTGGAAAGCAAAGGAGAAAAGGAAAGATATAAGCATCTGAACGCAGAGTTCCAAAGAATAGCAAGGAGAGATAAGAAAGCCTTCCTCAGCGATCAGTGCAAAGAAATAGAGGAAAAGAACAGAATGGGAAAGATTAGAGATATCTTCAAGAAAATTTGAAATACCAAGGGAACATTTCATGCAAAGATGGGCTCGATAAAGGACAAAAATGGTATGGACCTAACAAGCAGAAGATATTAAGAAGAGGTGGCAAGAATACACAGAAGAACTGTACAAAAAAGATCTTCACAACCCAGATAATCACAATGGTGTGATCACTCACCTAGAGCCAGACATCCTGGAATGTGAAGTCAAGTGGGCCTT
>SJYX01022190.1:123859-154991 GCA_006410675.1 Oreotragus oreotragus
ACTTTATTTTTTGGGGCTCCAAAATCACTGCAGATGGTGATTGCAGCCATGAAATTAAAAGACGCTTACTCCTTGGAAGGAAAGTTATGACCAACCTAGATAGCATATTGAAAAGCAGAGATATTACTTTGCCAACAAAGGTCCATCTAGTCAAGGCTATGGTTTCTCCATTGGTTACGTATGGATGTGAGAGTTGGACTGTGAAGAAGGGTGAGTGTCGAAGAATTTTTGCTTTTGAACTGTGATGTTGGAGAAGACTCTTGAGAGTCCCTTGGACTGCAAGGAAGTTCAACCAGTCTATCCTAAAGGAGATCAGTCCTGGGTGTTCATTCGAAAGACTGATGCTAAAGCTGAAACTCCAATACTTTGGCCAGCTCATGTGAAGAGTTTACTCATTGGAAAAGACCCTGATGCTGGGAGGGATTGGGGGCAGGAGGAGAAGGGGATGACAGAGGATGAGATGGCTGGATGGCATCACCGACTCGATGAACATAAGTATGAGTGAACTCCGGGAGTAGGTGATGGACAGGGAGGTCTGGCGTGCTGCGATTCATGGGGTTGCAAAGAGTCGGACACGACTAAGTGACTGAACTGAACTGAACTTAGCTCGGGAGGTTATTGTGGTCATCAAATTGTTTTTGAACAGTTACATATTAATCAAGAATGAAAAATCCAAATGCCTCTCAGGGTGGGGCCGAGGGGCAGGCAAGTAACATAAATCTGTTGCTTAGGGCCAGACGTCAGTAATGGAGAATGGTGAACTTGTGGTAAACTGAGAGATGCATTGGAAATTCAGATTTTATGAAATAATGTGTAGCCTTAAAGGACATCTGCGGGCTGAATTTGGCTTTGGGCTGCAAGTTTTAGATTCCAAAAAATGTAAAGCAGGGCACTCTATTAAACGGATGTGTGTGTGTGGCAGGGAGTGATTTTCAGATGGGACCACCAAGGCCTGTTTTTTATGTTTACGTGCCTAGCCTAGGAGACTGATAATTTGGTATGGTTTGGGGGGCTTCTCTTTCAAATATCTCCTTCTTAGGCCTTCCAGGAAATGAAACCTTTACACTCGGGTGCAGGGACTTGCGGGGAGGGGGAACAGTGATGATTAAGAGTTTAGTGGTTCTCATTAAAATGCAAATATGTTATCTATAATGGAAAACCTATTGATTCTCTTTTGGCTGTTAACACTTAAGCATCTTAAGACAGTAATCAAAAACCTCTGTAAATTGTCAATACACCCTTTAACTCTAGTATTGCTGTTTGATGACCTGCTGTATCTGAGAGCCCCAACTAGGGGTCTCAGAGGGTTTTGATCGCAAGGCCCAAGGTGGAGCTCTGTTGTTCGTTACTGGATACCTGGTACCCACACAGTGCCTGGAACATAGTGGGAACTTCAGACATGGGTGGACCTTAGGCGCTGTCATAGCCCTGTGACTTGCATGACAAATGCCGAGAGTGAGATGTGGCGGGGTCTCTGACTTTATCAGGAAAGCTCTAGGAAGGAGAGGAGACTGGGGAGATGGATACAGGCTGGGGAAGAGCAAGGGGTGACAATTGATGGAGAAAGAGGGGATCCTGCTGGGAATCCCTTTCCCTGGTGGATCTGGGAAGCTTGAGTGGTGGCGACCCAGGAGGCAAGGATGTCAATGAGCAGGGGGAGCTGGGGAAGAGCTGGAGTTTGGGGGCTGGCTGGGGCAGAGCTGAGGGCGGGATGGCTCTAGGGACCCACTGGGGCTGGTGGTGGCCAGCTGAGAAGGCTCTGCTGCAGGGGCGGGGGGCACAAGCCCCCTGTTAGCGGGCTCCTAGCCCGCGAGGGCGTCCCGTGAGGTCTTACCAGGTGCGCGCAGAGCCACACACGCCCAGTGTCCCAGGCGGCCCTGGGCTCTGTGATGTCTGCCGCTGGCCTCGTGAGAACGCTCCTTGGGTAGGAGTTAGGCACTTTTCCCAAGCCCTTTCCCTTTTTCCTGACACTTGGAGAATAAGGTTATCTTCTAATCCCCTTCCAGACTTCAGTGATAATTTTAATAACTGCAGGCTTTTATATCGGTTATTTGCTCCTGATAACAGAGCTGTTAATTGCATCTCTTATCAACGGCTGTTCAGAGCAAAATGGTCTGAAAGTGAAGACAGAGGTTTCAGGTGTGACTTGGACTCCCTCCCAGGCTGGGCACCTTGACTTTGTTTCAGGTCAGGACATCCTGTTAGATCCTGGGAGTGAGGCTCTAAGCTTGATTCTTATCTGTGCACAGCCTTAGTGGTTCTTCCTGGTTCCTGCAATCTCACCGACACATTTCAGCCTTGTCTCCTTCCGTTTCAGCCTGCAGGACGAGAGGCTTCGGTATCTGCAGTTACTGCACAAGCCTGATGTTTTCACACATGGGGGTACTGAATGATTCCCTTCTTCTTTAGTCTTTAGAAGCCTTGACTTGCTCACTTAAAAATGAGAGCAATCACATCTAATTGATAAGTTGCTGTAAGGAAGTGTGGTATGGTTGAAAGAACATGGATTTTGGAATCAGATGGACAAAGCCTGTAATTCTTCTCTCCCATTTACCACATGACTCTGTAGTCTTGGGTTATTAATAAGATCTCAGTTTTCCTCAACTGGCAAATTGACATCATCATGATGACCTTCATTTGACAGATAGAAGCTTGGATAAGCACACTCCTTTTCTTTCTCATCCATATGGCTCATCCCAGTCTCAGCTCCCTGTGGACATGTAAGGAAGATTCATCATGGTGTCTTATCTCTCACCTTCCCTGGGCTCTCAAAACACTGCAGAACTTGGCGGATCTCCCGTTCTCTACTTAACCATTAGCCCTTCTTGCAAAATGACCACTCCTCTCTCTCTCATCCCACTCTTCCAAGAAGTTGGCTTCCAACACCAAAAGGTGTTGGGAGGAAAGCAATCTGATTAAATTGATTCATACTAATGTGCTAAGGAATGATCCGCCTCTCGGCTTTATAGGAGTATTTGCATTTTCTAATGGAATTCCTATTCAGTGGCAGAATCACCTTGGTAAGATTTCTGGCCGGAGGACAAAGGAAAGTATAAAATTTCAGGCATTATGGATGAGGCGATGGTGTTAAGATTGGAAAGGTGTTGAGGTTGGTCAATTAGGCAGCCCCCTCATCGCCTGCAGTGTCTTGCACCTAAATCTGCTGCTGGGCAGGATGTGAACGAAGAGCACAGCTATTTGAGAGCTAAATCTAGAGGGAGATGCTATCTGTCTGTATCCAAGTGCAATTCATTCAAAGATCTGAAGGATTAAGTTCTGGCCTGCTGTTAAAATTATTGTTTAGAATTTGCATGACCCATTTTATTTTCAGAGTTCTTTTTATTCATTAATTAGTTATTCATTTATTTAATGCAGTTTTTAATTGTGTGCTTATTCCATCTTGCAAAGGTGGAATTATTCAGAGGAACATTTAAAAGAAATTAACAGTATGACAGGGCTTATAATTGTGCTTTAATCTTAAATTAATATCCCTCCCGTTTTCACGTTACCAGGACAATTATCCCGAACGGTACCAGAAGCAGGAAATTATGTATTGCCCTATATATGGCATTCCCTCCCGGAGAGTACACCATTTATCACGGCTTTTTAATCTCCTCCGTGTGCAATGGAAGATAAAACATCTCCACAATATTTCAGGGTCTGAAGAAGATTAAAGCCCTACAAACACTGTGTTTGTTTCCCCTAGTTCCTCTGCTCGGGGAAGGCAATGGCACCCCACCCCAGTACTCTTGCCTGGAAAATCCAATGGACAGAGTAGCCTGGTGGGCTGTAGTCCATGGGGTCGCTGACAGTCGGACAGACTGAGCGACTTCACTTTCACTTTTCTCTTTCATGCATTGGAGAAGGAAATGGCAACCCACTCCAGTATTCTTGCCTGGAGAGTCCCAGGGATGGGGGAGCCTGGTGGGCTGCCGTCTATGGTGTCGCACAGAGTCGGACACGACTGAAGTGACTTAGCAGCAGCAGCAGTTCCTCTGCTGTATCTAACTGGGTCAGGGTTTCAGTGGGTTTAGATACACCTGTGGGCTTCCCAGGTGACTCAGTGATAAACAGCCCGCCAGCCAATGCAGGAGACTGGGGTCTGATCTCTGGGTGGGGAAGGTTCCCAGGCGTAGGAAATGGTAACCCACTCCAGTATCCTTGCCTGGAGAATTCCATGGACAGAGGAGCCTGGTGGGCTGCAGTCCATGGGGTGGCAAGAGTCAGACATGACTTAGTGACTAACAACAACAAGACATACTTGTAGGAATGTGGTTGTTTACTGGGGGTTTCTGGGGACCCTCTGAAAGTCATGTAAGTAAGCCCAGCAGGAAAAACTGGCAGCATGTAGGTTTCTCCTAATATTTCCTTTCCCCATAACTTCTTTATCAGTGCTGATAGAATGTGCCTGTGACATTTGCTGGATTAAGAGTAAAGAGGGCAAAGCTGGCATGTAGATCCTTGGACTGGATTTCCTTTTTCTTAGGAAAGAGACCCTCACTGTAGGCTCCAGCCCTCAAATGGAAGAGTTGAGCCTACCTTGTCTGCCTTCAGAGGAGGCCTGAGAAAGATGCTTTGAGACCCTGGAGAACAGTCTTCTGGAAACTGTCTTCATCGGGGACCCCCAGAGAAACAGAACCAATAGTGTAAACCGATATAAATAGGAACCATATAAACCAATATTTCTATAAATTGGCTCATACCACCGTGGGAGCTATCAAGTCCAAAGTCTGTAGGGCAGTCTGGATATTCAAATAAGAGTCTGAAGTTTGTCAGCCCAGGCAGAATTTCTATGTTTCAGTCTAGAGACAGAATTTCTTCTTTTAGGGGAAACCTCAAGTCTTTGCTCTTAAGCCCTTCAACTGATTGGATATGGCCCACCCATATGGAGGATAATCTGCTTTTACCTTATGTCAGCTAATTGTGACAAATGATCTCAGCCAAAAGCCTAAGTGATAAAAGTCAACTGATTCTAATTGTTAATCATGTATTAAGAAAAAATTTCCAGTAACACCCTGGTGAACATTTGACCTAATAACTCAGCATCCTAACCCAGCCAAGTTGGCACATATAACTGACCAGCACCGAGAACCAAGCATCTTGCTCATTGTGGGGTCTATAGCACCTTCCTCGCATGACAAGCAGGGAACTCCAAGGCTGCCCGTCACCCTGACTACACCTGGTGAGCTCCTGTAGTTAGCAGTTTCCTGCATCAAACTGATTCCCTCCTTTGGAGAAAAGCTCAGCGTGGCTCTTTTGCAGGAGGGCCAAGGTTTCCTACTGTGTACCTTTTCCCTCTTTTTGGCATCACTGCCCCTCTTCCTAACTCAACATTGCCCTCTCACACAGGGGCAAGGGCATTTCCACAACAGCAGTTTTGAAAATAACAGTCTTTCACCTGCCTGTAATATACATCCAGAAAAACATACAAACCACGAGCACAGCTTGATGAGTTTTCACCTTCATGGAACAAGTCCCAGACCCAGAAAGAGGGCATTCTCTGTCCTCAGAAGCCCCCCTTGTGTTCTACCCTGGTCACTACTCCTGACCCTTGAGGGCGACCTCTGTACAGACGTGTAGCAATACACATGAATTTAACCTTTGTGTTCCATAGAAGGAGACAGCACGGTACACCACAGCCTCGTTTCTTGTGGGGGAAATACCATGATGAGAAATGCTCTGGGTGCCCGGGCCTCCTCTTTCATCTCTCCTTGCACACCACACAGCTGGCAACTCCACTGCACACGGGACGTTGTGCCAGAGACTGCACACACAGTTGCCTAAAGGATGTTACAGAGAGCAGGAGACTGCACACACAGTTGCCTAAAGGATGTTACAGAGAGCAGCCGATGGGGACACCAGAAAGGGGCCTCTGTCGCCTGAGAACTGGCCTCGGCCCCGAGTCTGTCCTCTCCGAAGTGCCCCCTCCAAGGGTGGGCAGCCCTCCTGACCTGCCCGGTGGAGAAAGGGAGCGCGTAGTGCTCTCTCAAGCTTTCCTTTCCTGGCGGAGCGCGGGCTGGGACCTTCTGACCCACTGTTCTTGGCTCTCAGAGCCCTCCTGCCTGTTTGTTTCCTGATAGCCTAGGACTAAACAGCAGCAGCTTGCTGATAGTAAGTGCTACGGATGGTAACAATTCACCTCACCACCTGCCTGATATGGTGCTTGTGTCTTAATAACATCATCGGGTGCAGGGCAGCCCTGCTCTGGGAGGATGACCCGTGGGGCCTGTTTGCTTCCCTCTCTTTCAGTGGCTTCTTCCCTCCCTTAAAGAGGCTATCACCCAATGTTGAGTCCGTGTGTCCCTCTCTTTATGACACTGCTCTTGATCATAGATGTTAGTTCCTTCCACACCTCCAAGAACTCCCGATGCCTGCATTGTCACACCAGAGGACCTTTCCCTCCTGGGGTCTTGCCCACGCAAGACTCCTGTTCCTAAACTGCCTCTTTTCTTCCCTCGCCTATCAGCACCTCTGTGCGTCTCTCCTCACCCACCTCTCCGCAGCCCAGCCATCTCTTCATTCTACCTACGTGATGCCCATATGTCTGGGCCATTTTTCTGGTCCTCTTGCCACCAGCCTCATCCCCTCCCTTTTTACCTCCATCTGGGTTGTTGAAAATGTGGCCCTTCTCGCCTCATAGCTCTCTGTACCCATAGTTCCTCCATCATCACGGGATGTGCTGTTCAGTTAGCCTTCCATCGCTGCTCAGAGCCTCTGGGGCAAAGCTGCACTTGTTGGCAGGGCATCCAAGCTAGTTGTGGCTTGTCCCCAGGAACTCATCTCAGCGGAGATCCTGCGATTTCCGCAGGCACCCTCAGCCTCAGCTCAGCCTTTGCCTCTCTTTCTGCTCTTGCTGATGCTGCTTCTGTGGGACAAGACGTTCTGGCACTGGATGGATGAGTGGGATCACAGAGATCTAGGTCTTCATCTCATCGAGGGTGTTGGTACCTCATGCCCATCACACAGCCCCTTGGCTTGGGGAGCCTTTCCTGTTCCCTGCAGGAAGTGATCTTTCCCTTCTTGAACCCCATGGCATTTATCACCCGTGCAGTTCTTACCTTATTCAAAACTAATTTTACATCTGAGTGTTTAACCTCCCCGTGTTTGACAGAGTCACACTCCCCACACCCCCCAATGACATCTGTGTCCTAATCTCTGGGCTGGACTGTGATGTTACAAGGCAAAGGGGAATGAGAGTTGCAGATGGAATTGAGATTCAAGGTCAGCTGATCTTGAGATGAGGAGATAATCTTGGATTATTCACATGAGCTCAGTGTAATCACAAGGATCCTTAAAAGTAAAAGTGAAGTCGCTCAGTTGTGTGTGACTCTTTGCGACCCCATGGACGGTAGCCTAGCAGGATCCTCCATCCATGGGATTTTCCAGGCAAGAGTACTGGAGTGGGGTGCCATTTTCCATTCCAAGGAATATGTCTGGCCCAGGGATTGAACCTGCATCTCCTGTCTCTCTTGCATTGCAGGCAGATTCTTTACCACTGTGCCATCTGGGAAACCTTGCAGACAGCCTCCAGAAGCTGAAAAGGTAAGGACACGGATACTCCAGAAGGGAACTCAGCCCTGATGACACCTTTGATTTCAGCCCAGTATGATCTGCCCTAGAATCACAAGACAATACATCTGTGTTGTTTCCAGCCACTTTTGTGGTAATTTTTAATACCATCAACAGAAAACTAATGCACTCCCAGCTAAAATCTGAGCACACCGAGGGCGGAAGACATCCCTTACGCTTCTTCACGTGTCCTGTGCGGTGTAGCATCCTGCCTTGCATGCATGGCGGGCTCAGCAAGTGTTTGCTCTATGGCTGCAGACTAGTTCCAGGAAACTGGGGAGCACAAAGCCAGCCTTTGCACCTTGCTGTCACCCCCTCAGAGCCCACTGATGCCCTCCTGGGCTCTCATCCTGGCCCCTCGTTACCAACGTTTTCTGTGCCCCAGTCCTGACCTTATGTAATCTCTGTTAATGGATAATATTTTAAGACTGAACACTTCCTGGGAATATTTAGACTTGAAAGAGTAGCCCTAGAGCTATAAACACATCCACACCCAAAAGCATTAAGCCATAATGGTGGAACCAGCTTAATGGTGGAACCATTAAGCCATAAGGCTGGGAACCAGCTTACTTGTCTGTGGCCTTGAACCAGCTTCCTATGGGGTTATTGTTTCTCCTTGCCCATCTCTACTCTGACGCACAAGAAATCAGAAGATGTGGGTCCTAAACTTGGTTTCTCTACCAACTTGCCAGGTGTCTTTAGAGGAATCACTTAATCTTCCTGACCCTGAGGAACAGGTTAATAAGCTCTCCCTTCCTCACAGCCACCTTCTGTTTGACCACTTCCAGTTTACCTTTCTTCATGCACCTAACATCCCAGGTTCCTATGCAATATTGTTGTTTACAGCATCAGACTTTACTTCCCTCACCAGCCATATCCATAACTGGGCATTGTTTTCACTCCGGCTCAACCTCTTCCTTCTTTCTGGGGCTATTTCTCCACTCTTCTCCAGTAGCATAGAGTACCTACTGACCTGGGGAGTTCATCTTTCAGTGTCATATCTTTTTGTTCTCAAGGCAAGAGTACTGAAGTGGTTTTCCATTCCCTTCTCCAGTGGACCACATTTTGTCAGAACTCTCCACCATGACCCATCTGTCTTTGTTGGCCCTACATGGCATGGCTCAGAGTTTCATTGAGTTAGACAGGGCTGTGATACAAGTGATCAGTTTGGTTAGTTTTCTGTAATTCTGGTTTCAGTTCTGTCTGTCCTCTGATGGATAAGGATAAGAGGCTTGTGGAAGCTTCCTGATGGGAGGGACTCACTTTGGGAGGATCTGGGTCTTGCTGTGATGGTCTCAAAGAAAGGCAATGCCAAGGAATGTTCAAACTATGGCACAATTGCACTCATCTCACACACTAGCAAAGTAATGCTCAAAATTCTCTAAGTCAGGCTTCAACAGTACATGAACCATGTACTTCCAGAAGGTCAAGTTGATTTTAGAAAAGGTAGAGGAACCAGAGATCAACTTGCCAACATCTGCTGGATTATTGAGAAAGCAAGAGAGTTCCAGAAAAACATCTATTTCTGCTTTATTGACTATGCCAAAGCCTTTGACTGTGTGGATCACCACAAACTGTGGAAAATTCTTCAAGAGATGGGAATACTAGACCACCTCATCTGCCTCTTTAGAAATCTGTATACAGGTCAGGAAGCAATAGTTAGAACTGGATGGAACAACAGGTTGGTTCCAAATAGGAAAAGGAGTATGTCAAGGCTGTATATTGTCACCCTGTTTATTTAACTTATATGCAGAGTACATCATGAGAAATACTGGGCTGGATGAAGCACATGCTGGAATCAAGATTGCCAGGAGAAATATTAATAACCTCAGATATGCAGACGACACCACCCTTAAGGCAGAAAGAGGAACTAAAGAGCTTCTTTTTTTTTCTTGTCCATATATTTTATTTAATATTTAATGATACATTCTTTAGTTAAAAATACAGAACACTGCACAGTTTTATTAAACAAGAGTGATATTTTTTAATTTGAAATATTAAGATATAGTTGATATACAATATTATATAAGTTATAGGTGTTCAACACAGTGATTCACAATTTTTAAAGGGTATACTCTATTTATACTTATTATAAAATATTGATATATTTCTTGTGTTGTACAATAAACAATACGGTTTTTTTTTTTTTTTTNCCTCTTGGCTTGGGGAGCCTTTCCTGTTCTCTGCAGGAAGTGATCTTTCCCTTCTTGAACCCCATGGCATTTATCACCCGTGCAGTTCTTACCTTATTCAGAACTAATTTTACATCTGAGTGTTTAACCTCCCCGTGTTTGACAGAGTCACACTCCCCACACCCCCCAATGACATCCGTGTCCTGATTCCTGGGCTGGACTGTGATGTTACAAGGCAAAGGGGAATGAGAGTTGCAGATGGAATTGAGATTCAAGGTCAGCTGATCTTGAGATGAGGAGATAATCTTGGATTATTCACATGAGCTCAGTGTAATCACAAGGATCCTTAAAAGTAAAAGTGAAGTCGCTCAGTTGTGTGTGACTCTTTGCGACCCCATGGACGGTAGCCTAGCAGGATCCTCCATCCATGGGATTTTCCAGGCAAGAGTACTGGAGTGGGGTGCCATTTTCCATTCCAAGGAATATGTCTGGCCCAGGGATTGAACCTGCATCTCCTGTCTCTCTTGCATTGCAGGCAGATTCTTTACCACTGTGCCATCTGGGAAACCTTGCAGACAGCCTCCAGAAGCTGAAAAGGTAAGGACACGGATACTCCAGAAGGGAACTCAGCCCTGATGACACCTTTGATTTCAGCCCAGTATGATCTGCCCTAGAATCACAAGACAATACATCTGTGTTGTTTCCAGCCACTTTTGTGGTAATTTTTAATACCATCAACAGAAAACTAATGCACTCCCAGCTAAAATCTGAGCACACCGAGGGCGGAAGACATCCCTTACGCTTCTTCACGTGTCCTGTGCGGTGTAGCATCCTGCCTTGCATGCATGGCGGGCTCAGCAAGTGTTTGCTCTATGGCTGCAGACTAGTTCCAGGAAACTGGGGAGCACAAAGCCAGCCTTTGCACCTTGCTGTCACCCCCTCAGAGCCCACTGATGCCCTCCTGGGCTCTCATCCTGGCCCCTCGTTACCAACGTTTTCTGTGCCCCAGTCCTGACCTTATGTAATCTCTGTTAATGGATAATATTTTAAGACTGAACACTTCCTGGGAATATTTAGACTTGAAAGAGTAGCCCTAGAGCTATAAACACATCCACACCCAAAAGCATTAAGCCATAATGGTGGAACCAGCTTAATGGTGGAACCATTAAGCCATAAGGCTGGGAACCAGCTTACTTGTCTGTGGCCTTGAACCAGCTTCCTATGGGGTTATTGTTTCTCCTTGCCCATCTCTACTCTGACGCACAAGAAATCAGAAGATGTGGGTCCTAAACTTGGTTTCTCTACCAACTTGCCAGGTGTCTTTAGAGGAATCACTTAATCTTCCTGACCCTGAGGAACAGGTTAATAAGCTCTCCCTTCCTCACAGCCACCTTCTGTTTGACCACTTCCAGTTTACCTTTCTTCATGCACCTAACATCCCAGGTTCCTATGCAATATTGTTGTTTACAGCATCAGACTTTACTTCCCTCACCAGCCATATCCATAACTGGGCATTGTTTTCACTCCGGCTCAACCTCTTCCTTCTTTCTGGGGCTATTTCTCCACTCTTCTCCAGTAGCATAGAGTACCTACTGACCTGGGGAGTTCATCTTTCAGTGTCATATCTTTTTGTTCTCAAGGCAAGAGTACTGAAGTGGTTTTCCATTCCCTTCTCCAGTGGACCACATTTTGTCAGAACTCTCCACCATGACCCATCTGTCTTTGTTGGCCCTACATGGCATGGCTCAGAGTTTCATTGAGTTAGACAGGGCTGTGATACAAGTGATCAGTTTGGTTAGTTTTCTGTAATTCTGGTTTCAGTTCTGTCTGTCCTCTGATGGATAAGGATAAGAGGCTTGTGGAAGCTTCCTGATGGGAGGGACTCACTTTGGGAGGATCTGGGTCTTGCTGTGATGGTCTCAAAGAAAGGCAATGCCAAGGAATGTTCAAACTATGGCACAATTGCACTCATCTCACACACTAGCAAAGTAATGCTCAAAATTCTCTAAGTCAGGCTTCAACAGTACATGAACCATGTACTTCCAGAAGGTCAAGTTGATTTTAGAAAAGGTAGAGGAACCAGAGATCAACTTGCCAACATCTGCTGGATTATTGAGAAAGCAAGAGAGTTCCAGAAAAACATCTATTTCTGCTTTATTGACTATGCCAAAGCCTTTGACTGTGTGGATCACCACAAACTGTGGAAAATTCTTCAAGAGATGGGAATACTAGACCACCTCATCTGCCTCTTTAGAAATCTGTATACAGGTCAGGAAGCAATAGTTAGAACTGGATGGAACAACAGGTTGGTTCCAAATAGGAAAAGGAGTATGTCAAGGCTGTATATTGTCACCCTGTTTATTTAACTTATATGCAGAGTACATCATGAGAAATACTGGGCTGGATGAAGCACATGCTGGAATCAAGATTGCCAGGAGAAATATTAATAACCTCAGATATGCAGACGACACCACCCTTAAGGCAGAAAGAGGAACTAAAGAGCTTCTTTTTTTTTCTTGTCCATATATTTTATTTAATATTTAATGATACATTCTTTAGTTAAAAATACAGAACACTGCACAGTTTTATTAAACAAGAGTGATATTTTTTAATTTGAAATATTAAGATATAGTTGATATACAATATTATATAAGTTATAGGTGTTCAACACAGTGATTCACAATTTTTAAAGGGTATACTCTATTTATACTTATTATAAAATATTGATATATTTCTTGTGTTGTACAATAAACAATACGGTTTTTTTTTTTTTTTTTACTTTACAGTACTCTATTGGTTTTGGCATACATTGACATGAATCTGCCATGGGTGTACACAAACTCCCAAATATGAACCCCCCTCCCACCTCCCACCCCACATCATCCCTCCGGATCATCCCCATACACCAGCCCCAAGCATGAAAGTAAAAGAGGAGAGTGAAAAAGTTGGCTTAAAGCTCAGCATTCAGAAAACAAAGATCATGGCATCCGGTCCCATCTCTTCATGGGAAATAGATGGGGAAACAGTAGAAACAGTGGCAGACTTTATTTTGGGGGGCTCCAAAATCACTGCAGATTGTGACTGCAGCCATGAAATTAAAGATGCTTGCTCCTTGGAGGAAAAGCTAAGACAGCATATTAAAAAGCAGAGAAATTACTAACAAAGGTCCATCTAGTCAAAGGTATAGTTTTTGCAGTAGTCATATATGGATATGAGAGTTGGAGTGTAAAGAAAGCTGAGTGCCAAAGAATTGATGCTTTTGAACTGTGCTGTTGGAGAAGACTCTTGGGACTCCTTTGGACTGCAAGGAGATCAAATCAGTCAGTCCTAATTGAAATGAGTTCCAGACTAATGGAAGGACTGAGGCTGAAGTTGAAACTCCAGTCCTTTGGCCATCTGATGTGAAGAGCTGACTCACTGGAAAAGACCCTGATGCTAGGAAAGATTGAAGGCAGGAGGAGAACACGATGGCAGAGAATGAGATGGTTGGATGGCATCACCGACTGGATGGACATGAGTTTGAGCAACTTCTTGGAGTTGTTGGTGGACAGGGAAGACGGGCGTGCTGCAGTCCATGATGTTTCAAAGCGCTGGACATGACTGAGTGACTGAACTGAACCTCACAGGCTGTAGCACCAGGCCGTCTCAAGAAACGGGGTGAGGACTGACCCTGCTCAGAAATCCAGCAATTGAGACAGTGAGTCCAGAATGTACCACCTTGTTTGTTTTCATATAAAAATAACATGCAGGGCTTCCCTAGTGGCTTAGTGGTAAGGAATCCACCTTTTATTGTCGACATGGGTTTGATCCCTGTTCTGAGAAGATTCCACATGCTGAGGAGCTACTAAGCCTGTGAGCCACCACTTTTGAGTCTCTGCTCTAGAGCCTGGGAGCTGCAACTGCTGAAGCTGTCACGCCCAGAGCCTCTGCTCTTTGCAACTAGAGAAAAGCCTGCCCAGCAATGGAGACCCAGCACGGCCGAAACAAATAAATCGACAAATAAATAAAATAACATTTATGGACACAACTGGAGGACACGCATTCATCCTGTGGCTTTCTACCCTCCTGGCACATTGAGGTCAAGAACGCCTCTGTCGAGGCGCCTGGTTTGCCTACCTTGCGTCCATTTCAAATGCTGTTGTATTCAAACAAACATGGACCCATTTCAGACCCACTGTCTCATCTGCTACATCTCTGGGCAGGGCCAGCCCTCCCTCACAAGGTGGCTGGAGGAACAGCCAGCGGGGGCTCGGGCTACCGGCCCTGATCTCATTTACATTTTCCTGTACTCCAACCCTGGGATCAGAGAAGTGAAGAGAACCCAGAGCTGGCCGCCCAGAAGTTCAGCAGGTGAGACGGTGCCCCTCTTGGACAACCCTGTTTTCCCCTTTCCTTTGCCTGGGGTTAGTTCCTGACCATCTTGCCCCACAGTCTGGTACGAGGGGGTCTGGTACCCCATCTGCAGTGTGGAGCAACAACATTTCCCTTTCTGCTCGGACACACTTGTGTCCTGAAGCGGCAGGGGCCGTGGAAGGACTCTGTGGGTCTGGGTCTCCAGTTCCGCCATCTGGCAACGCCAAGCAGCTTCCCTCGCCTATATGAGCCAACCATTCCTCAATTAAAAAGATGGGCTTATGCGAGACAGCAAAAGAGACACAGATGTACAGAACGGACTTTTGGACTCTGAGGGAGAGGGAGAGGGTGGGATGATTTGGGAGAATGGCATTGAAACATGTATACTATCATGTAAGAAATGAATCGCCAGTCTATGTTCGATACAGGATACGGGATGCTTGGGGCTGGTGCACGGGGATGATCCAGAGAGATGATATGTGGTGGGAGGTGGGAGGGGGGTTCAGGATTGGGAACTCAAGTACACCCGTGGCGGATTCATGTCAATGTATGGCAAAACCAATACAGTATTGTAAAGCAAAATAAAGTAAAAATAAACATTTAAAAAAATATAAAGAAAAAAAAGATGGGCTTGAAGCAGGTGAACTTGGAAAATGGGGCAACCAAGACCCCTCCTCAGAATTCTTTCAGGACCCGCATCTGCATCAGGAGGAAGCCCAGTCGCCTCACGAGGGCTCACAGAGCCTTTTGTGTGGTCTGGTTTGTCTTTACGTGGAAGACTTCTTAGTGTCCTTCTCAGATTCCAGCTTCTGGTGATAATGAGTGCCTTGCAGTTCCCAGAACATGCCATGGTCTCTCTTATTCTCAGAATTTGCAGTCTTAGCTGTGCATTTCCTATGCCCTTCCCTGCCTCTCTGCCCCTTTAATTCTTACATACTTTGTGGGGGGCTCAACTAACATCTCACTTCCTGAAGTAGTCTTTCTGACCCCACCCACTCAGATCCTCTTAGGAGCTATTTTCCTGCAAGCCACAGACACTCTGCCTTTATCTCTATTTTGGCACAATTCTAATAGCCTGGTTACTTGTCTGAACCCTGTCCACTCCACCATTTCTGAAGACTTCTCCACGGCAAGATCTGTGATTCATTCCTTGTGGAATCCCCAGTGCCTAGATGTGTACTGGCCAACAGGGTTAGCCACGGGCCACTTGTGGCTATCAAGTGCTTGAGATGTGGGTACTCTGAATTGAGATGTGCTATGCAGGTCAGGAAGCAACAGTTAGAACTGGATATGGAACAACAGACTGGTTCCAAATAGGAAAAGGAGTCCGTCAAGGCTGTATATTGTCACCCTGCTTATTTAACTTATATGCAGAGTTCATCATGCTGTCTCTTATACACATCTGGACTCGCCCAGGCTGAAGGCTCAGGGATTATGAATAATGAACGCACCATCCCGTGGCATCATTGCTCCAAGGCTGGGCTCCAGCTCTGTGCCTGACCCAGAGTGATAGGAAAAGGAAGCTGCAGGTTTCCATGGCCCCAAATAAACACAGCCTGCTCGGGCCATCTGGTGGCCTGGATTCTGGGAGAGGAGGCGGGTAGCAGAGAGAATGGAACCAGCTACCCTGGGGTGGAGAGAAGAGCAGCTGGCAAGCTCCTTTTACCTGCTGTTGCCATGAACCCTCCAGAATTGAGGCCCTTTTGGGAGAAAACAGGCCTGAGAGGGGCCACCTGTTCTCTTAAAAGGGTGATGCAGAAACCGGAGGCCAGCCTTTTTCCCCTCTCTGGTTCTCCATAGGCTGAAAGGGTGCTTCAGGAAGGGACGTGCATAGGGGTGAGAAGAGGGGAAGATAAGGGACCATCAAGCCATTCCTGGAAGCCAAGGAACTTGCTGACACCAGCCCTTCTCTATAGCTGTGACTTGGGGTACCACTCTCATGTAGGGGTCCACAGGATTTTCCTTTCTTCTCGTTTTGAGGGCCCTATGGGCTTCCCTGGTGGCTCAGACGGTAGAGAATCTGCCTGCAATGTGGGAGAGCCAGGTTGGATCCCTGGGTCGGGAAGATCCCCTGGAGAAGGGAATGGTCACTCACTCCAGTATTCTTGCCCAGAAAACCCCAGGGACAGAGGATCCTTGCAGGCTACAATCCTTGGGGTCTCGAAGAGTCGCACACGACTGAGCGGCTAACTTTCACTAGGTCAGTCTGGCTTTTAGAACTCAGCATTGTGCTGAGACAGGGAGCATGCAGTATCGAATACCGGAATTAAACAGGTCTGGATTCCACTGTTCCTGTGACTTTGAGTTACTGACTTAACCTCTGAGTCTCGGGATCGGATCCGTGTCAGAGGTTGTATTGCTGCCTGGGACGGTGGCTGAGGGTGATTTTAAAGGCCTGGCTGGATACAGGCCCGATTCCTTTGCTTCTCAGGTCTGATGGCTTTGGGAGTCACACATCTTCTCCAGCCCACTGGAGACAAGTCACAGCAGGACTGCTTGCATGCTGTAAAAACCCCCTTGCTATTCCGATAATGTCAAAAGCTCCTTGCCAGTTTGGGACCCAGCTCTGGGCTCCCCACACCACAGTCCTAACCTCCCGGCTTCAAGGAAAGTTGCTCCTGGCTCATTCTGGAATGTGGGGGGAGAGGGGGGTTGGTGGGAGGTCCCTGAGCATACCCCCACTGAAGACACGGACACGACTGAGCAACTGAACTGAACTGAACTGAGAAGTATAAGGCAGATACTGAGTTTCGAAGATTTTAGTACAGAAAATGAAAAATAATTTTATAGTCTTCACAACTTTTTTCTTAATGTTGATTACTTGTTGGGAAAGATTGAAGGCAAATGGAGAAGGGACAACAGAGGATGAGATGCTTCAGTATTGCCACCGACTCAGCGGACGTGAATTTGAGCAAACTCCAGGAGATGGTGGAGGACAGAGGAGCCTGGAGGGCTACAGTCCATGGGGTTGCAAAGAATCAGACACAACTTAGCAACTGAACAAAAACAAGAACAGCAGCAACAGCAACATTTGTTGGAAAGACGTAGGATATACTGGGTTAAATAAAACATACTCCTAATATTAATTTCACTTGTATTTTGTCTTATTTCATTGGCTACTAAAAAATTTACAATCACATATGAGGCTTTGCATCTGTGAGTTGCGCATAAAATCATATGTGGTTTTATCGTATCTCCTTTGAACTGTACTGGCCTAGAGTTTATAGCTTGGCACGTGGGCTGAGTGAATGAATTGGTGGATAGGTCTTTGGGAAAGAGAAAGGGTGGGTGACTGTCTTCCAACCTCAGCCTTAGCTTATGTTGCTGTAAGAGCTGACTTTGTTTCAGGCGTGACCCCATGGCCCTCTCATGCTGAATGTTCTGAGTTGGGCAGACTTCCAATAGGCCTGGATCCCCAAGGAATGAGGAAAACTGGATGAAATATGTTGCCTAGAGTCTATGGGCTCAGTCCTGCAGGCACATAGTACACTTCGCCCACACCTTCAGTCATAAACTATTCACTTGATATCCTCAAGTGGGAAAAGGACAGATGCTCATTTTGAAAAATCGCAGCGCCTTTCAATAACCATCAGGGGCATTTGCTCTCATTAGCAGTGGGTGAGGACACCTCTCTTACTGGAAACTTCTCATTTTATATTATCTTGATGTCGTAATTAAGAGGTGTTGATTGATTTGGAAATGTTCCAAGGCTCTGTACACTTGCAGGACAAAGACCTCTTTTCTTAAAGATTATCTGTAGCTTTCTTTTGTGTATAGAACTTTGATTTTTTCCCTTCATTCTGTACTTTGTGGGGGTGACTGCGATTGTCAAGCCAGATTGGGAAGGGGAGTAGACCATGTTTGTCACTGTGATGAATCTTTGAACTCTGATTTTTTGGGGGAATATTTAGTGATTGCTTGGAACAACCGTGAGTATAGTGAGAACACAGTCTTCTGAGGTGCTAAGGCTCTAACTGAGGACAGAAATGCTTGAGTCTGGCTGACATTCTGAAAGCCATGTTCTTAGAGCACAGACGATTCAGGTTGTTATAATCACAGCCAGCATTTGCATAGTGCATTTATAATTTCAAAGCACTTTCCCATGTAGTTATCTCATTTGGTCCTTACCTTTTACTGGTGCCTGTTAAACAAATCTCTGATTGAATTGCCTGTACTTAGTGGCTTTGATTTCTTTCTTCTCGCTGCTAAATGTCCTCAAGCATGGTTTCAAGGCTCACCATTCTGTGAAAACTGCTCTGTCAAGGGTCACCCTGACCCACACATTGCTAAGTCCAATCATCAATTCCGTTTCCTCATTTTACTTGACTCATTTAGATTGTTTGACACAGTTGGTTGCTTTCCCTCTTGAAATTCTTTCTTCACTTGGCTTCACGAATGTCACACTTGCCTGGCTTTCTTCTGACCTCAAAAGCAGTTTGTTCTCCATCTCTTTGGCTGTTACCTCCACATCTCCCTGACTTTTAATCTTAGAGTCTTCTAGGTCTTATATCTAAGACATAAACAAAAAAATCTATAATCACTTCATTGGTGATTTCACCAAGTCCCATGGTTTTAAATGTCATCAATATACCAACAATTCTCAGAGCCTGGACCTCTGCTCTAAATTTCAGACTTATATATATCCCACTGCCTATACAACATGGCAACTCACATGTCTAAAAAGCACCTCCAGCTTTACATTCCCAAGCTGAGCCCACGAACTTCCCCTCTGGACAGGGTGCATCTGTGGTCTTTTTCCTTCCAGTTAATGCCGATGTCATTCTTCCATTGCGAAGACCAGAGACCAGAGACGTCAGGCCCCCTCAGCACACAGAGGACATCTTCATGTCTAACATAAAGTTTCGTCTAGAACTTGACCACTGCTCACCATCCGCGCTGCTGTCAGTCGGCTCTGTTCACCATCCTTGCCTGGATTATCACAGAAGTCTGACAACAGGCTCAGGGCAGTCTGATCTCCAAAGAGTCATCAGAGTGATTCTGCTCAAACAGAAACCAGCTCGCGTCATCCCTCTTCTCAAAAGGTCCCTGCTTACCTGGAGACATGGCAACGTCTCTGTAACAATCTCAAAAGCTCGGTGAGATACGGCACTTCCTGTGGCGCCGCTGGCAGACCCCTTCTGCCCCATTCCACGCCAGCCAGCCTGACCTCCGTGTTGTGTCACTCAATTCCAGGTGGCACGTGTGCCCTGTGGGGTTGCCTTTGCTTTTCCCTGGATTGCCTTCCCCTCAGGGAGCCCGTGTCTTCTTGCCGCCCGCCTCTATCTCCTTTGCACTTGACTCAAATGTCTTCCCACGTGCGTGCTCAGTCACTTCATGTCCAACTCTGCGACCCCATGGACTGCAGCCCGCCAGGCTCCTCTGTCCACGGGAGTCTCCAGGCAAGAATACTGGACTGAGTTGCTCATGCCCTCCTCCAGGGGACCTTCCCCACCCAGGGACTGAACCCACGTCCCCTGCCTTACCTGCGGATTCTTTACTGCTGAGCCACCGGGGAAGCGCCTCCTTCCTGCCTGGAACCCCAAATCTCCCTGCTTCCTTTCCCTATTCCTTCTCCATGGCCTCAAAACCATCTAACACACTATATATTTTACTTATTTGTATTTTTTATTGCCTGTCTTGTATTAAAATGTTAGACCCATGAAGGTAGGCATTTTAATTACTGTAACACCTGGCATCTAGAACATTGCCTGACACATTAAAGATTTATAAATAAATGAATGGTTTTATTAACTAAGTATTATTGTTATTCTTTTCTCTCTTCTATGAATGAAAGAATTGGAAACTTAATAAGGAGCCAGACAGAGACTTCCCTGGGGGTCAGTGGTTGAGACTCGGCACTCCCAATGCAGGGGGCCTAGGTTCGATCCCTGGTCAGAGAAGTAGGTCCCACACACTGCAACGAAGAGTGTGTGTGCTGCAGCTAAAGGTGTTGGATGCAGCAACGAAGATCTTGAGTGTCGCAAAGACCCAGTGCAGGCAAATACATTAAAAGAGAAGAAGTTAAAACAACGGACCCAAAGTGACACCAAACATGTATTCACACCTACATATACCTACACATACAGAACAGGACAAAACGTAATTTAACTGAACACAAGTGTGGCATAACCAATATGTTTGACTAAAGGAAGGGGATCAGAAGGAACACACGTTCAAGATTATGTAGAGATTACTTATTTTTGGTAATGGTTGGTCAGGTCGCCAGAGGGCTGTAACTAAGCAAGAACTGAAAAAAATTTCATGTTAATGTTTTATACATGTTAGTTATTTTTCAAATAATCTTGGAAGCTTTTCATTAAATATTAATTTTCATGACATCAAAGTCACCGTCATTCTAACTCTAAGCTTTACATCCTGTAAGAAAAGTTGAAAGTGTAAAATGTCATTATGTAGCAGCCAGAGTTGGAAATTCTTAAAAGCGAGATTAAATCAGAGGAGGTTCAGAGTCCCTCTCATCACAGTGTTGCTGGCACCTTTAAGTCCTGCTTGCTGGTTGCCAATGGCAGTTTGATTAGGCCAGGGAGAGCTCACAGAGTATCTCTTCCAACCTGATGCTGCAAAGTCCATTTTTAGATGATACAGATTAGAAAATAAGGTTTCAAGTCTCATTTTGGGCTTTTACCTCCCGTAGGAAGACTTTCTCAGGGGTTCCCTTGTGGCGCTCGTGGTAAAGAACCCACCTGCTAAAGCAGGAGACATAAGAGACTCAGGCTCGATCCCTCGCTTGGGAAGACCTCCTAGAGGAGGGCATGGCAACCCACTCCAGTATTCTTGCCTGGAGAATCCCATCAACAGAGGAGCCTGGTGGGCTGCAGTCCATATGGGTCACAGAGTCAGACACGACTGGAGCGACTTTGCCTGCATGCAGGAAGACTTTCTTTAGTTCAGTTCAGTTGCTCAGTCGTGTCTGACTTTTTGCAACCACATGAATCGCAGCACGCCAGGCCTCCCTATCCATCACTAACTCCTGGAGTTTACCCAAACTCATGTCCATTGAGTAGGTGATGCCATCCACCATCTCATCCTTTGTCATCCCCTTCTCCTCCTGCCTTCAATCTTTCCCAGCATCACGGTCTTTTCCAATGAGTCAGCTCTTCGCATCAGGTGGCCAAGATATTGGAGTTTCAGCTTCAACAGTAGTCCTTCCAATGAACACCCAGGACTGATCTCCTTTAGGATGGACTGATTGGATCTCCTTGCAGTCCAAGGGACTCTCAAGAGTCTTCTCCAACACCACAGCTCAAAAGTGTCAATTTTTCAGTGCTCAGCTTTCTTTATAGTCCAACTGTCATGTCCATACATGACTACTGGCAAAACCATAGCCTTGACTAGATGGACCTTTGTTGGCAAAGTAATGTCTCTGCTTTCTTAAACCCCCAGAATTTGCTAGATGCCCCTTGCTGTAGTCAGGTTTGGCTTCAACGGTATGCCAGCTGTGAGGTCACACAGGGCTTCCTACTTACAAGGGTTTCACACTTAACTCTTTGCTATCAAGGTCTTAAAATTCTTAATCATTTTTAAACAAGGGAGTCCACATTTTCATTTTGCACTAGGCCCGCGTGCACCGAGCCTCATTTTTAAGTCATAGCTGAGCTGGGTAGGGAGTGTTAAGTGGGGCTCAGGACAGACAAGGCAAGAGCCAACTTCAATTATGTTTAAATGATCATAGATGAGGTTGGGTTATTTGATAGTTTTGTGATCATATTTGCATAAATTTCCTGCACATGTTTGGCTATGGCTTCATTTTATGATTCATTAAATTTTGTTCTGTTTAAATTGCAGTTTCAAAATTTGTCTCATTGTGTTCTGATAGTTTCCCAAAACTCATAAATCTAAGTTTAGTGATATGGCATGTAATCCTTGGTAATTCATTCTAACATGATGCTGTTCTTCTGATGAAATAGGGGAAATGCAACATTCAAATTGCCACATTCTTTTTCTTTCCCTTTTTTTTTTTTTTTTTTTTTGAGGAAATTCATTTTGCCTTTGAAAAGCTGGTTTATCAAATTTAAAAGCGTTAACACAATAGCTGCATATCTAAAAGGACTTGACCGGCTAGATAGGTCATGCATATAAAGGAAATAGACTGGGCGTGAATGATGGGAATGTGGCCAAGTGGGGAACAGGCGTGTGGTCTAAAGGGGCAGCTGCTTTGCCACCCCGGCTCACTGATATGGGGAATGTACGTCTGCTGTTACCAGAACTTTCTTTTGCTCCCAAAGGAACTCCCAACGTAGGAATTCATGTGAAATCTCTTGGTTTTTAAAAATGTGGGCTCAAATTAAATCCCACGTGACCGTTCTTGCAGAGGCAGTTCTTTTTTATACCTAATTTTATTTACTTGTTTTTATTTTTGGCTGCGCTTGGTCTTCATTGCCACTGGGGCTTTTCTCTAGTTGTGGCGAGTAGGGGTGACGCTCTGGTTGCAGTGCATGGACTCCTTGCTGTGGCGGATTTCTTGTTGCCGAGCATGGGTTCTAGGGCACTTGGGATTCTCCACTTGTGGCGTGTGAGTTCAGTAGTAGCAGCCCCTGGATTCCAGAGCACAGGCTCAGTATTTGTGGCCCCCGGGCTTACTTGCTCTGCAGCATGTGGGATCTTCCCCGACCAGGGATCAAACCCGTGTCCCCTGCGTTGGCAGGTGGATTCTTTACCACTGAGCCAACCAGGGAAGCCCTTAGAGGTAATTCTTAACATGATCCCCTCCCTTTGTCCTGGGGTTTCCCTGGTGGCTCAGAGGTTAAAGCGTCTGCCTCTAATGCAGGAGACTTGGGTTCGATCCCTGGGTCAGGAAGATCCCCTGGAGAAGGAAATGGCAACCCACTCCAGGTTTCTTGCCTGGAGAATCCCATAGGTGAAAGAGCCTGGTGGGCTGCAGTCCACATGGTCGCAAAGAGTCGGACACGACTGAGTGACTTAACTAACTCCCTTTGTCCTAAATGGTTCTGAAATAGTTTTCCTTTCTCTTATGTGATAAAACCTTTAAAGAAAATGAAAAAAAAAAAAAACAAAAACCCACTGTAGTTTCATTTTGAAGGTCTGTAACATTTAACACTTATGAAGAAATGTTAAATTTAAAATCTAATGACAGCAACTCACCTGCTTGGCTAACCTCCTGTCAGTGGGAAGGGGCAGCTTTGGATGTTGGTACAACTTCTGATGATTCCTTAACCTCCAGAAGCTTCTCCATCATAACAATAGAAGTATAATGTAAACCCCATAAGGTGTCAGTTTTTTTCCTAGCAGTTCCATTAAAATTTTTTTTAAAGACAGGTAAAATGAATTATAATAAAATAATTTATTAAATTCAATAAATCTAAAATTATATAACTATACAATATAACTATTACAACTGGTGATCAGTATAAAATTACTAATGAGATATTTTACATTCTTTTCTTTTATACTAAGTCTTTGAAATCCCATGTGTATTTTATACTTACAACACACTTAGGTATGTACCAGCCACATTTCAACTGCTCAGTGAACACACGTGGCTAGTAGCTAAGGTATTGAAGGCTCAGGTTTGACATATCCTGCTGTGATTACATGTCCCAAGTCCCTCAGCTAGGAAGTTGGTAGATCCAGTAGTTTTGTTCAGTATTTTAGACTCTTTGTCTTTTCACCACATGAACTTGTCTCTAAGAGCAGATTTGTGACACCTTGTTTGGGCTTGGCATTTATCTGTCTGAAGTCGCTCAGTCGTGTCCAACTCTTTGCGACCCCATGGACTGTAGCTCTTCCGTCCATGGGATTTTCCAGGCAAGAGTGCTGGAGTGGATTGCCATTGGCATTTATAGGGTTTGAGAAATTTCAAGCAGGGAGGTAATGGAAACAGAAAAATAAAAGATGGGAAGAAATCTGAAAATGCTGCAGGAGTGGCAGGGGTCACAAATAGAATTTCCAAGTGACAACTTCTCATATGTGTAGAAAGCATGCCTCTTTTTCATCATGAGAGGTGTATGAGGCTGAACAAGGGCAAGGAATGCTGGGGAAAATGGGATGGCTGGTATTATAACCTCTGGTTTGGGTGAGAGGCAGGCAGAGCTTCTGCAGTGGGGCAGATAAGCAAGAGGAGAAAGCTTTACCTCGGGTTGGAGAAACCAACTTAACCAGCCTTTAAAAGGATGACTGGGATGATTTATAATATCTAAGTGGTGTGGGAAATACAGTTGCTGCTGTAGGGTGAAGTGAAGGCAGAGGTTAGGAGACAGCAAGAGGAAGTTATGGGTCAGTCCTTGGTTCCAAGTCTCTGGGCAGAGTCTCTCTGGAGGGGTCCAAAGATTAAGTCTGGGATCCTGTGCTTCCCATGTCCACTGGACTCTGATGGTGGCCTTTCCTGACTAAACACAGACATCCCTAAGGGAAACAGTTTTGAATACACTTGTGGCTCATTACTGAGACGGCAATGGTGATACACTCCAGTACTCTTGCCTGGAAAATCCCGTGGATGGAGGAGCCTGGTGGGCTGCAGTCCATGGGGTCAGTAAGAGTCGGACACAACTGAGCAACTTCACTTTCACTTTCCTGCATTGGAGAAAGAAATGGCAACCCATTTCATTGTTCTTGCCTGGCGAATCCCAGGGACAGAGGAACCTCTCGGGCTATAGTCCACAGGGTCAAAAAGATTCAGACACAACTGAAGTGACTGAACACATGGCTTATTAGTCCAAGCTCTATGTTTTGAGGGTGTAGAATTTCTTTTTTTCCTAAAAAAATTAGCATATGTTAACTTTTAACACTTTTTTTGGTTATTGCTTTTGCTTTTCAGCATTTGTACAGAAATTTGCACAGGTTTCCATCAGTTGCTCTTTGGACTAGCTTGGTTCTGCATTGAGTCAACATTGATGATTTTGCTGCAGATTAAGAAAGTAAGCGTTTGGTTGGAAAATCCTGTATTTTGAAGGCAGAATTTTCTAAACCATGATCGGGTGGCCAAATCTGTGTAGTTCCTGATACAGGATATCCTTGGTGGTGGTGATTTAGTTGCTTAGGGGAATTAGAATGTTTGGATCAGGCTGAAGAAAACTGTGGGCTTCCCAGGTGGTAAAGAATCTATCTGCCAACGCAGGAGACAAAAGAGACGTGGGTTCAGCTTCTGGGTTGGGAAGATTCCTTGGAGGAAGCCGTGGCAACTCACTCCAGGATTCTTGCTGGAGAATCCCACGGACAGAGGAGCCTGGCAGGCTATGGTCCATAGCGTGGCAGGGAGCTGGACATGACTGAAGAGTCTTAGTGTGCATGCATGCACGAGAAACAACCTTAGGAACTGACCCAAGTGTTAGGGTGGCTACATGAGATCACAGGGGCGTGACAGGCACCACGACCTTGGTGAGAATTCAGGTTGCCTGAGTTCTTATACTCTTGTAATTTCTCTTGCTGGGAACTCACTCCCTTTTCTCCAATAATTAAAAAATTTCGCAACTCTTGACAGTTCTTGAATCAACTCATTCATTCATTTGTCCACTCGTGTTTTTGTTAAATATGTCCCTTTTCAGTTGCAAATGTCTGTTGGACACCAGGTACCATGCACTTGGCTGGGTGCTGGAGGTTCAGAACCAACAAGGTCTCTATCCTTTGTCTCCATCCTTAAGAAGCTCATCACCTGGCTTATATTCCCACATCAACCCACTCAGACTGGGGCCCCATCATCCATCCTGTCACTCCTCAGTATTCATGTAATTAGTTTCAGGTCCAATCTGTTGTTTTCATTCCTAGGATATTCTCTGAAGTAAACTGCCTCCCCTTGAGTGATGAGACATTTCCATTATCGATAATTATGCTTTCTTCTTTCTTTTTAAATCTTCACAGGGTCTGATACTTTGTACAGAGTGGGGCCTGATTCACATTGTCAATGAAGGCCAATACCCATTGTTAACCTTCTTTTGAGGGTACCTGAATGATGTCAGTTGATTATGACATTTTACATATCATTTCTGAGTATTGTTAATAGAGATTTGAGGGTTGNAAATCTTCACAGGGTCTGATACTTTGTACAGAGTGGGGCCTGATTCACATTGTCAATGAAGGCCAATACCCATTCTTAACCTTCTTTTGAGGGTACCTGAATGATGTCAGTTGATTATGACATTTTACATATCATTTCTGAGTATTGCTAATAGAGATTTGAGGGTTGTTGGGGATGCGGTCAACAGATAAGGAAAGTGTCACCCCAACACAACCTCTGTGGTCAGTCTGTTGACTAAACATGGCCTCTATTGCCCTTTTATAGATCAGATACCCTAAGACACTGTCTTCTGAATGTACCATGGTATGTTTGACATTGCTTTTTAATGATGGGGAATTGAATTAAAGCTTTATCTAGATGGGTATTTTTCCAGTGTATTGCAATTTTTTCAAGTAGTACAGCTTTAGGAAGTTCCCCTAATGAAATGCACACACAGTAACTTTGCTTCAAGCTGTCAGTGAAGAATGCACTGTTACTCAAGTGAATTTCAGTGACCTTTTACTCTAGAGAGAGCCCAGGGTAGGAACACATTTTTATAAATAATGCACTGTTTGCTTTGCAGTGCTGATAACCAAGAAGCTTGTTGTTTCTTAGGACAAAGGTATTTGCAGAGGAACTGATCAAACTCTTATTATTAATAATCTCATTGCTGAGTCATCATCAAGGCTTTTGTGCCTTTGCTGCTACCAAGAAGCACAGAATCTGCAAACTAGAGAGGCACACAGGAACACAGCAGCTTGTGAGCGCAGTGGCGGAGTGGGGGGCTGCCTTTCCTATCTAGGGCACACTTGGGTTTGAGAGAATTGCTGTCTCATTATTGCAGGAATGCAACCCCTCTGGAAGGGGGTCTGCAAAAGGATTGGCCATAGAGGGCCCTAAAGGTAGTCATGACTACCAGCTACCATCGTTAATGAGATTTTCTTTTTTTTTTTTTGACAAGGGCACTGACATGCTCCTTGAAAAAAGGAACCAGGAAAGCTCATTATTGCCACAGACAGAGGCTACTAGCAAACGAGAGGAGATTTTGCCCTTTGCTTTGGTGGGAAGCAGGAAGAAGAGGGAAAGTGAAATGGGAGATGGAGAAAAGCTCTCCTCTCCGCCTCCACATGCGTAGTGTTCATCTCAGGGTCATGGATTTGTTGCCTTCTGGGACCCGAGAGTGGGCTCGTGTCTAACGTTTGGAAAGGCATTGTCTAAGCAAGAGACTTTATTGGGAAAAGGTGCCCAGGTGGAGAGCTGCAGGGCAAGGGGATCCAGGAGAACCGCTTTTCTGTGGGGCTGGCTGGCTCAGGTTTTATGGTGATGGAATTAGTGTCTGGGTGGCCTCTGGCCAGTCATTCTGACTCAGGTCCTGGCTGGTGGTGTGTGCATCCCCCAGTGAAGATGGATTCCAGCCAGAAGGAATTTCGGAGGTTAGTAAGACATAGGGACTGATGTCACTTCTCTCCTTTCGACCTTTCCTGAGTTCTTCTGGTTGTGGTAACTTGTTAGTTCTGTGTTCTTTGCCAGGACCTCTGGTTTGAAGTTAACTCATGCAAGTGGTTACTCTCTTGCCTGGCCAGGGTAGNTCACCTCTCTCCTTTCGACCTTTCCTGAGTTCTTCTGGTTGTGGTAACTTGTTAGTTCTGCGTTCTTTGCCAGGACCTCTGGTTTGAAGTTAACTCATGCAAGTGGTTACTCTCTTGCCTGGCCAGGGTAGGCGGTTTCAGTTGGTGGTTCCCTTAACAGGCTCAGCGCACCAATTTCCGCTCTGACACATGCCCTCTGCTTTTCTTGTTTTGGGTCAGACATCTCAGTGGCTGGAACCCTGAGGCCAAGGCTGAACTGCTTCCCATGGGGAACCGTGAATTTTGAGTCTCATACCCTTGCCCAAGAGGCCCTGCCCAGGTGCAGCCAGCAGCCTTCAGGTTCTCAGACAAAGCACAGGAGAGCCAATTTAAATCAAATGTTAAATCAGCAATCTATAATCACTCTAGTATATGTTTATCCCAAATCTATTACATGGAACAGACTTATCCTAAAAAATGATTTGTTATTTGTCTGAAATTTTGGACTAGGTATCCTGTATTTTTGTTTGCTACATCTGACAACCCATCTTAGGGCAGAATATGAGAGGTAAGGGCTTCAAAACACTCTTCCTAATTTTATAAATTAGGAGTTTGGATTAACATATGCACACTACTATATATAAAATATGTAAACAATAAGGACCTACTGTATTCAGCATGGGGGACTTTATAATATCTTGCAAAAACCTATAGTGGAAAAGAATATACATATAGATATACACACGCATACATGTACACACAAATATATAAAAATTTGAAACACTCTGCTGTACACCTCAGACTAATACATTATAAATCAACTATACTTCAATAAAGAAAGAAAAAACAAAAAGTCCACCTCCTGTCCCTTAACAGCTGGCCATGGATGTGTCTCAGTAGTTCAGTCATGTCCAACTCTTCGTGACCCCATGGATTATAGCTATCCAGGCTCTGCTGCCCAGGGGTTCTCCAGGCAGGAACACTGGAGTGGGTAGCCATTTCCTTCTCCAGGGCATCTTCCTGACCCAGGCCATGGATCCCCTGTCCCTGACCTCAGTCTTCTTTGCAGACTGCCTTGGAGCAGATCATGTAGACAGACCCTGTTGCTCCCAGAAAGCTTCTGGGAAAATGCTCGCAGTCTTCCTGAGTCTGCTCTAACTGCCTCTGATCACTGTGTCCACTGGAATGTGGCTATTAGGTTGGCTGCAGAAGGCGTCTGTGTGGCTGGACAGGTGTGTTTCAGCGGGGGAGGCAGTGATGATAGGCTGAATGGTGGGAGTGGGGTGGGCCCTAAAGCCTGGGGGCTGCTGTGGGTTAGTGTCTAGTTAACACTTTGGGGCGAGGGTTGCGTGGGGCGAGCAACCAGGGGTGCGATCTCAGGGTGCCTTGAGTGCACCTTTTCCCTCTGTCTCTTTTCCTTCCCTCACTCTCTATTCATTTGTTCATTCTTATTTTTCCTGCTCATCCCCTCCCCCGCATCTGAATAATGTGCTAAGAATTTAAGATACTGTTTCTCACAAGAGCACGGTATTCATTCTGAGTTTGTGCAGCCCCTGAGGTCAAAGCATCCTTCAGATCTGGTCTTCCAAAGCACTCCTGGGAGGGGGTGGAGAGGGAGCCAAGCAGGGGCCTCCTTTCTGTTTTGGAACCCAACAGCTTTACATACTGAGCTGGGTTAGGAAATTAAAAATAAAACCAAAAAAGCACACAAAAAAAATGTGAGTGGCTCAAATGGTATAGAATGTGCCTGCAACGCAGGAGACCCGGGTTCAAGACCTGGGTCGGGAAGATCCCCTGGAGAAGGGAATGGCAACCCACTCCAGTATTCCTGCCTGGAGAAGCCCATGGACTGAGGAGCCTCATAGGCTACAGTCCATGAGGTTGCAGCTGGACTCCACTGAGAGACTAACACTTTCAAAGCTTAGGAGCAACTTCTTATACAATGTTTCATTAAATTCTAATGACTTAGGAATTGTTTTAACAGGAGGAGGCTCAGGGATTTGCCTAAGGTCACTGACTAAGGAGAGCTGCTGCTGCTGCTGCTGCTAAGTCACTTCAGTCGTGTCCGACTCTGTGTGACCCCATAGACGGCAGCCCACCAGGCTCCCCCATCCCTGGGATTCTCCAGGCAAGAGTACTGAAGTGGGTTGCCATTTCCTTCTCCAATGCGTGAAAGAGAAAAGTGAAAGTGAAGTCGCTCAGTCTGTCCGACTGTTAGCGACCCCATGGACTGCAGCCCACCAGGCTCCTCCGTCCATTGGATTTTCCAGGCAAGAGTACTGGGGTGGGGTGCGAGAGTTAGTTTTTATTATTCAGGCCAACACACTTGCTTCCTCTGCAGAAGGAAGGCAGAGGTCACAGGGTATGTGAGATGGTGGAGAGGTGCATTTGGGGCCTGACTGTTCAGCCACCCAGTCATTTCCATGCGTTGCGATCCCATGGATGGCAGCACACCAGGCCTCCCTGTCCCTCACCAACCCCCGGAATTTGCCCAAGTTCACGTCCACTGCATCGGTGATGCCATCCAGCCATCTCATCCTTTGGGGCCTCTGCACGTGGGGCCTGAAGACCACCCCTATTTCTCAGTTTCATTAATACACCTTTAACTCTTGAATGCCCACCTGGATCACAACAGGGTCTGGGATAAGGAGGTCAAGAGAGAACCTTCCGGAGAAAGAAAGTGTCCAACATGGGCCTCCGGACCGGGTATGGGGCAGTCTCCTGCCTGGGTCCTTTCTCCTCTGTCAAGCTCGCAGGAGCAAATGCTTGAGAGCACAGAGTCTTTGACTGGGTTTTCCAGGGTAGACTCACTGCAGGTGTCTCCTTCCTAGTGGGGCTGTTGAGATATTCTGTTTAGACGCATACCCTGCAGGGTTGAGGTCGGAGACAGCCTGGGCAATAACCAGTGAAGACGGAATCCCTGGGGAGAGTCACGGTCTCTAGATGGAGTTCCCCTACTGCCCATGGAAGGCGGCATTCAGGACAATGTTGGGGGAGGTTCAGGGGACAAATAGAGGTGGCTTCTGGGAACAGTGCTGAGGCTTGGTTTCCTTTCCCGGCGCTCCCAACCTCTGTTTCATCTGCAAAGACTACTTTCATCTCATCTGTCTCAAGGAAGTGTCAAGTCAGAAACCAGATATTGGGCTTCAACAAGCTCATTTGAGTTAATATTTGGCAGGCAATACTCAGATCCAAGGGCAGCTGGCAGAGTGGGGCCTGGGACCCGGTGGGCAGGTGACTCAGGATCCTGGGTGTCCTCACCTTCCTGGGTGGTCATGTGTTCTCTGGAAGCTTCCTCTTTGCCTGTAAACTGGCCTGGAGGGAAATCCCCACTGGGTCCTTTAAGAAGCCCAGGGACTCCTGCAAAACTCAGTGACTTCAGCCTAGAGCACAAGATGAAGCCGGGCTTCTCCTGCCTGTTGGTCGTCCTGGGCCTCCTCCACTCAGCTGTCATGAGTGTTTGGGGGGTCACCACCACCTTCCCCTCCTTCCCCACCCCCGCCTCCTTTCCCCCCCTTTTCCTCACCCCCAGCTCCCCCTCC
>SJYX01022190.1:155050-166998 GCA_006410675.1 Oreotragus oreotragus
TCCCCACCCCCGCCTCCTTTCCCGCCTTTGACTTCAGCTCCAGCTCCCCCTCTGACTCTGCCTGGTCTACCTCCAGCTCCAAGTCCCAGGTAAGCAGGCCCCAGAGTCTTAAGAACTGCGTTCTGTCCCTTCCTTTGGCTTTTTGGAGACCTGAATATAATTTCACAGATGGGTAGTCTTGAACACTCTAAAAGATTTACGACTCCCTTTGTTAACTGCAGGTGCCTTGAAAATGAGTTAAAACCCCGGGTAAAATAATTAAATTGTTAGCAAGAGAGACAGCATTTTGGTTATCCAGCTGGGGGCTTTAGAGAAAGAAATCTAAGCTTTCAAGAGGTTCTCCAACCTGACTGTACTCTAGAATTGGGGCGGAATGGAGAGAGACTTAAAAAAATGAAGTTTCCTGGGTTCTAACCCAGATACGAATGGTAACGGGATGAACCCTGCCAAGAGAAGCTCCAGAAAAGTTTGTCTAGTTGATTTGCTGCCATCGGAGACCCTCGATGTTTCTGCTGGAGCCCTGAAAGTGACTCTGAGCCTTGTTTGCAAGGGAGATGGGTGACAGAGTAGGAGGAGGGGACCCTGGTCTTTGGGAAAGTGCTGTTACACATGGTATTTCCCTGGAGGAGTGTTAACTCTTTTCATTCTTTCTTGTAAGAATCTTAAGAGTCATTTCCAGCTCAAAATGACAACAGCAGAAGCAAAAAAAAAAAAAAAAAACCAAGACAAACAAACAAATGAAAAGCAAGCAAGGGCTAGAAAAGGTCTGGTCCCATGGCTCAGCAGGTAAAGAATCCACCCTCAATTCAGAAGATGCAGGAGACCTGGGTTCGATCCCTGGGTTGGGAAGATCCCCTGGAGGAGGAAATGGCAACCCATTCCAGTATTCTTGCCGAGAGAATTCCATGAAAAAAAAAAAAAAAAAAACCAAGACAAACAAACAAATGAAAAGCAAGCAAGGGCTAGAAAAGGTCTGGTCCCATGGCTCAGCAGGTAAAGAATCCACCCTCAATTCAGAAGATGCAGGAGACCTGGGTTCGATCCCTGGGTTGGGAAGATCCCCTGGAGGAGGAAATGGCAACCCATTCCAGTATTCTTGCCGAGAGAATTCCATGGACAGGGGAGCCTGGTGGGCTATAATAGTTCATGGGATCGTGAAGAGTTGGACACAACTGAAGGTGTGTCCCAGTAAGCACAGCAGCTGGTCCATGTCACCGGGATGTACATACAGAAAGGCTTTTGTTTGTTTCTATTTCACCATCAGCACCTCAAGGCAATGAAAACCATTTGATAACCTCAAGGCAGTTATCAAATTGTTTGCATAGGGCTCAGGTAGAAAAGGCAGCAATAATGTTCTCTGAATGACTTTTATAAATGCCATGACTACATTAAGTATATCATATATATTATTATAATAATACATATTAATATACATTAAGTATATCATATATATTATTTAATCCGCAGAGGTAAGTAAAATTTATGGTCCCATTATAGAGATGTGAAAACTGAGGCTTAGTGAGATAACGTTAATCGGCTTAAAGTTGCTAAAGCAGCCACTGATACAGCTCCGACTTAGCTGTTCATATGCTCAGTGCTCGGTCACTTCAGTTGTGTCTGACTGTGACCTATGGACTGTAGCTCACCAGGCTCCTCTGTCCATGGTGTTCTCCAGGTAAGAATACTGGATTGCCATGCCCTCTTCCAGGGGATCTTCCCAACCCAGGAATCGAACCCATATCTCCGTGTCTCATTGGTTGCAGGCAGATTCTTTACCCACTGAGCCACCTGGGAAACCCCTAGCTGCTCATGCTTTCCACCGTCTGTGCATGCAGCTTTCATTTTCAGAGAGTATAGGTGAGAAGTGCTCATTTTAAACAGAATGGTTTGGGAACCATGAATATGCACCCAGCTTCTTTGTAGCCAGAAGACACATCATTTTACTCCATGATACTAAATGATTTCTGGGGACAACGAGACCTGGTTAGCACTTTCTTTAAAAATGAGGTCAGAGTTTGATCACCAGTTAGAAAGCAGCTTTTGGGTAAGATGATCACCTAAAATACTAGAAAAGAAAATATAAGTCAACAAACAGAGAGATCCAAAGTGTCTCTTGTTTGGTAAGGAAGTAAATATTGAAAAGTAGATAATGAATGGTAGTTAAATTATACTTAGAGGCTTTAATTTCCTTCCTGGTTTACTTATCTGCCTCTGGTGAGTTAGTATCGCGACTCCAACTTCTTTTTTTAGAGCAGGCTAGGTGTCACTTCCACTATAAATCCAGTTTTCTAGGGCTGGCTGTCAGTTTGATGAGCTCTTTGGAAAGTGGTAGAAAACCCCTTTATAACTGTCATTGAGCAAGTTCCAAACGTATCATTTTCTGTACTTTGAAAATGTTGAGTACCATTATTTTATGCCTTGAATCTTTACAGGCACTTAGACTTGGCTGCTAATTAGAGCCAATTGCAGCCTGAAATCACAAATGTGCACCTCACTTTCTGCTGGCAAGCTCAGGGCACTTCAGATGCCTCAGATGGCACCCTCCAAAGTGGGGGTGGGGGCACTGTCATGGCCCTCGTTTCCCAGACAAGGTAAGGCTCCATGTCTCACCCCCACAGCAACAGGCAGAGTCAGAACTACGAGCCAGGTGCTTTTGTCATCAGACTGAGGGGCTTGTTGAGAAGAAAGATCTCTGCTGTTTGGGGAGTTGACAGAGCTTTTCCAAGAACTCTAAGGCTTTCATAATGACAGTGGGCCTGATTCACTGGGCAGGAATTGGGTCTTATTTGTCTCTTTTAGTCAGAGCCCGGAAAATTGTAGATGCCAGTAAATGTGAATTGAACACAGCTTGAGTGAGAATTGATCAGTGTAAGGTGTCTGTGGGGTCCACAGGGTGGATCTTCTACTCTTCTAAAGGCCAACGGGACACACACTTATTTTTGCTGCCCATCCCCCACATTATACTCACATAGAGATTAAGCATCTGCCATGGAGGGAGACCCATCACCATTAGTTTCATCATCTCTGAATGCAAGGAACAGAAATATCTCTAGTGGGAAGCACTGATCAAACTTATGGACCATTGTGATGTCAGTTGAGCACCCTGGGCTGATGATAAACAGGATGGGAGCTGGGGAGTCCACGGCGCTAGGACAGAGATGTTCAATGCAAGACAGTGCAACGGCTGTCAGCAGGGCTCATAATTATTTGCCTGCCTTTCAGGTGAACTTCAGGACGAAAAGTTGTGAGCTGTTAGTTTCTAGTGGATTGTCTAGAAACTGCTTGATGATCTGTGCTGTTTGGGGAGTCGACAGAGCTTTTCCAAGAACTCTCAGAATGGCCCAACTCTGTCTTGTGCAGCTAATTGACCTCCCCTTGTCAAAATGCAATGCAAGACCTTTCTTTTGGTAGACAGTTGTTATAATAAGCTATTTCTTCAAAGGTCTATGATATATGGTTCCTCCTGTAAAAACCTTGGCACCCTTAACTGGAGGCTTTCTACCTTCCGTGCGAGTGATAAAGCTGGTTCCCAAGAAAGCTGGCCTCTCTAACAGGCTTCTGGTGTGACCTGTCTAGTCCTTATTTGTCCCTGATAAAGACCCTTCCTTCCCTTCCTCCCAGCCCCGGTGTTCAGCACAAACCTGCTTGGCCTTCCTCTTACTCCCCAAGGATTGCAGGTGTGGGGTGTGACTGGCAAAACAAGTCAAGGCCAATGTTAAAAATTAACATGCCATACAATATTTGGGGTACAAATAAATATATATATTTGTCTTCCCTGGTAGCTCAGCTGGTAAAGAGGTCTGCCTGCTATGTAGGAGACCCCAGTTTGATTCCTGGGTTGGGAAGATCTGCTGGAGAAGGAATAGGCTACCCACTCCCTTATTCTTGGGCTTCCCTGGTGGCTCAGCTGGTAAAGAATCTGCATGCAATGTGGGAGATCTGGGTTCGATCCCTGGGTCAGGAAGATCCCCTGGAGAAGGGAATGGTTACCCATTCCAGTATTCTTGCCTGGAGAACTTCATGGACAGAGGAGCCTGGTGGGCCACAGTCCATGGGGTTGCAGAGTGGGACATGACTAAATGACTTTCACTCATTCATGTATATATATATATATATATATATATATATATAAATATATATATATAACCTGTCTCTTATACACATCTTTTTATAAATGGTTTTGGTTATTATTTTTCTTGTAAAGACATCTAGATGTTGNCTTCCCACGTGGCACTAGTGTTAAAGAAAATGCCTGCCACTGCAGGAGGCATAAGAGATGTGGGTTATATATATATAACTTGCTCATCTTAAAAGAAGATTAGGTTAAAATAACAAGCAATGTGGGCTTCCCACGTGGCACTAGTGTTAAAGAAAATGCCTGCCACTGCAGGAGGCATAAGAGATGTGGGTTATATATATATAACTTGCTCATCTTAAAAGAAGATTAGGTTAAAATAACAAGCAATGTGGGCTTCCCACGTGGCACTAGTGTTAAAGAAAATGCCTGCCACTGCAGGAGGCATAAGAGATGTGGGTTATATATATATAACTTGCTCATCTTAAAAGAAGATTAGGTTAAAATAACAAGCAATGTGGGCTTCCCACGTGGCACTAGTGTTAAAGAAAATGCCTGCCACTGCAGGAGGCATAAGAGATGTGGGTTTGATCCCTGGGTCGGGAAGGTTCCCTGGAGGAGGGTGTGTATTTTTGCCTGGAGATTCCCACGGAAAGAGGAACCTGGTGGGTTATGGTCCATAGGGTCACAAAGAGTCGGACATGATTGAAGCAACTTAGTGCACACACATGAAACAAGCAATTTAGTTTCAAAAGCCTGAATTAATTGGTCCAGGGGTCACTGGTGGACTAGATCTTGATTCTACAAGCATCCAGGTTCAGCTTGTTTAGGAATTAGGGAAGCTGGTAGACATTAAATCACAGAGCACACAACCTCATCAATAGCCAGCTGACCTCTGAAACTTTGAGAAGTGTAGCCTGCATCTCTTCAAATTGTGAAAACCATCCCTTTGCCCTTGGTAGGTGTCAGAAAGAGACCCTTTGGGCTGATGTTGTACAGGTGAGCTTTGGGCTTGCTGTCAGAGAAGATCATTGAAAGGCACAGTCAGTGGGCTGCCAAGAGTTACTCTGCAAAGCAATTGGAGTAATAAAAAAAAAAAAATGTTAATTGTGCCGGGATCCCCTTGGGGAAGTTCAAAGGGGACAAAAGAAAAACAGGATCTTTCAAACCTGTCATTTTAAAATATGCATTGGCACCAAAGTGTGAGCCTGAATATATTAAAGAAACATCAAATATTTTAAAACGATTTTTCTGCAAGTGGTAAGCTGGAAAACTTTTAAAAAATTTGTACAAAACCTTCAGACTCATACATTGTTCAGTTTGTGACAAATGGCTGGTTTGTTGCCATTTTGAAGGATATTAATTATATATTTTCCCAGGTGAAGAGAGAACGTGAATTTGCACTGTACAACTTCACTGTAACCCATATCTTTGATGTTTTCCTCATTCTTCTGGAAGGCAATGAATTGAGACTGGCACAGAGGTGTAGGAAACAAAAGGAGTAAGCAGGAAGAAAAGGAAAGTGACATTTACTGATCACCTACCATGTGCCAGGGACTTGGTTTACATTACTTGGTTCCTCTTGGGGACAACCCTGTGAAGTAGATTTTCTCTGTTTGACAGATGAGGAAACCAAGACTTGAAGAGAATTCAGATCCAGTAAATGGTAGAATTAAAATTCAATCTTAGGACTCTCATCACTTTAATTTTTTTTCCTTACATGGGGACAGTAGTAATTTCCTTTAAGACTCTTCTGGAAAGGTGAACCATATGGTTGACTTAACAGGTGGAGAGGTGGCTGGCCACTGAATGAGTTGTGCCTATGAGACATGGAGGCAGCTTTGGGTGTTTTCGGGATTCCGTTCATTTATGTATTGGGTTCCATTTGCTTGCCTCTAAGAGAAGGGGACGACAGAGGATGAGATAGTTGGATGGCATCACTGACTCAATGGACAGGAGTTTGGGTAAACTCTGGGAGTTGTTGATGGACAGGGAGGCTGGCGTGCTGCAGTCTGTGGAGTTGCAAAGAGTTGGACACGACTGAGCGACTGAACTGGACTGAAACACTCTTTTGACAAGTCAATTTCTGCCACTCCCCTTGCCAAAAAGCTCATTGCCCAGCTCATCACTGATGTTGAACTTACTTTTATTCACAGTCATTTTCCAACTTCACTGGCAACAGAGATGATCGTGGGGTCTGCCAGTGCTCTGTTATCCTGCCGGACAACACCTTTCCTGTGGTGAGAGTGGAACGCCTGGAAATCACAGCTCAGACCATCTCCAAGAAGTTTGAGAAAGAGCTTTCTAAAGTAAGCATTTTACTCTTTTTGCCTCTCCCAACAAGATCTCGTTACGCACAGACAGCAGGGCTTTTCTTCAGGACTATGTAAGCAGCCGTTCTTCACTCTATCAAGGAGCACATTTGCATCTAATGGACGCGTTGGCGTTCGCTTTGCAGTAACCTATGGAGTTCCCCATAGCGGAGGGGTGAGCGCGCAGGACAACGCAGTCACCTATGGAGTCCCCCATAGCAGGAGGGGTGAGCGCACAGGACGAAGACGGGTGGAGATGATTCGCCCCACGGGATAAGCTCTCTTCATACCCTTCCAGGAAGCTGGAAGAAAGCCTGTAAATTTCAAGCCCGAAACCTTTATTGGGTTTTGTGGTCTCTTCTTCCTTTTGATCTTCTTCTTTGATGTCCTTCCAGCTTTGCCTTCTTTTCTTTCCTCCCCTCTGTCCTCAGGTTCTGTCTACCTGTCCTTGCTTTTTCCTCATCCTCTCCCTGTTCCGTTATTTCCCCTCTTGCCTCAGTCCTTTCTGTCCTCTTCTTTCTCATTTTGTTTTCTTTTTTCCCTCATTTGGATCTTCTCTTGCATGGTCTCTCCCCTTCTCTCTCCTCCTGCCCTCCCCCGAATCTCCCTCTCTCCTTCCTCGCTCTCCCTTCTTTTTCTCCCTTCCTCCTGTTTTGTCAGTTCCCTCTCTTCCATCTCTGCCTCTCTCTCTTTCTTGGAGTGAGCCTCTGTTGTCTCAGCAGGGACATTATGTCAGATGCATCTCGCATTAACCCCAAATTGGAGATTTCCCTGGGAATTTGAATCTAGCAGGTCGCTCAGCCTTGGTAGAAACCTCCCGAACCCCTGATTACTGCTTTCTCCAGCCCGAGGACATCATATCCCTGAGTTAGCCCTTCTCCAAGCTGGTTGGAACAATGAACTTAGCATTCCAGCTTTGACCCCTTTAACCTTTTTAGTCAAGTCAAAATCACATAGAAAGCCTCCTGCTTTCTGCACAGGTGAAGTCCACACTAGGCTATCATCACATGATGCATTATTTATTAATAATACCACTCCATTAACTTACAAGGAGCTCTGGCTTTCCTGAAAGATCCAAAATAAGTTTTCCCAAGAAATTTCAGCTCAGCTACCTCAACATCCAGCCTAGTTATCTTTTAAGACAAAAATTCCAATGAGGCTGAGCCCCTGCTTTCAACCTGAATTGGTAGATAAATATTCCGAGTTTAAATGAGTGTCCAGGAAAATGTGTTTGACGACTCCAGGAGCCTAGCTTCTTAGGAAATAAAATGTCCTTGAATTAATCAGAGGAAAAGGCACAGCACTAAATTATAAATTCCAATCATTAATATTCATAGTCTTATTCCAGCATAATCAAGTACAGATAAGAAGTTATGCATAAAAACATAACAAGTGGAGGAAAATCCTAGGTAAGGATCTTTTCAGTTAGAGTCATTTGCTTTGAAATAGTGGGAGCTACTGATTTGCATGTCTTCTTGGCTGGCAGGGATGTAAAGGGCAGTTTGAAACTCCAGGCCGCTCCAGGGAGAGGTTTGTGAATCTGGGATGCATAATCCTAATCCTGTGAGGGGGGCAGGAGGCATCAGCCTTGCTAATAAGTGATGGGGAAGAAGTGTAGAGTAGATGAAGAAACTTTCAGTTCTGGAAGTGTCAGGAGCTGGTCCTAAAAAAAATTATTGACTGAGGCCTAAGAAAGGAATTGACCTGCCCCCTGAGATTTACATAATGGATTCAGGGTGTGCCAGCTAAGGATGACAGCAGTAAAATAATTCCCTCTGTGCTTTTTCTGAGTGTTTCTGGTTCTACACTCAATAAACCCTTTAAGGCAGGTAGGCCAGTGTTCTTTCCGCTATGGTAGGGATGGGTCAACTGAGGTTCATTCGAGTAAAGAGGCATAAATGTAAAGGTCTCTTGGCTGGCTGAGCCAAATCAGGAATCTGGGTCTTGGAATCAGTCCATTTGTTTTTCCTCTCAGCCACACTGCTACCATCCTCTAAGAAGAGACGCATGCTTTCCTGGAGGCTCAGTGGTAAAGCAGCCCCCTGCCAATGCAGGAGATGCAAGAGACACAGATTCAAAGACCCCCTGGGTCAGGAAGATCCCCTGGAGGAGGAAATGGCAACCCGCTCCAGTATTCTGTCCTGGAGAATCCCATGGACAGAGGGGCCTGGTGGGCTACAGTCCATGCGGTCAGGAGTTGGACACGACTGAGCGACTGAGCTCAGTACACACAAGAAGAGGTGCAGCAGGTCAATAATGCTTTCCATCCAAAGTTATCTCTTCAGCTGAGGGCTTCTGAGTTCCAGGTGAATTATTATAGCTGTCCTTAGTTGCCTTGGAAATCCCTGTTTGTCTGGAGGCCTGGGGGAATGCCCATTCAAGCAGGCCGGTAGAAAAGGATCTGGACTGCCAGACATTGATTCATTATCTTTCAGGACACGGAGAAGACAGGGATGGCCCCCACATAAGATGCTGAAAGCGTTTGATACTTTGCTGTGGTTTCTAAGATGTCCCCTTGTGACTGTACTTAGGAGGCAGCACGCAAGGTGGCTCAGAATTTTTTTTCTTGAGAGGATATGGTCTTCGGGGCAAGTTATTTAATATGACACTTTTGCTAATAGTCCCTCATGCATGAGAGGGTTGAGGCAGCCAGGGAGACATTTAGGCAACCCATAAACAAACAGCATCGATTGAGCGATGTTTTGTGCAGTGAAATATAATAAATTAAAAGGTCAGATTGAAAAAAAAGCCTTAAATCACTGTCTCTCTAATAATTGCTGTAATTTATAGGGCACCCACTATACCAGGCACTTAATATACATTATCTCTAGTGTTTGCAATCATCGTGCAAGTGTGATACCATTATCCCCAGTTTATAGGAGGAAATGGAGGCTTGGAGAAATTAAGTGATTTGCCCATGAAGTACAGAAGCCTGATTTGTGCTTAGGTGGGTCTCGCTCCACAGTGCTTCATATGTCTTGATGATCAATTCACGCTCAGTTAATCTTGTTGTCAAAAACATATTAAAATGACAGTATGTGGCAAAGTGCATTTACTTGTTTTGAATAATCTGGCTATGGTGATGATCACAGGTTTTGAGGAATTGGCAGAAACGTGAGCCAGATTAATTCTTTAATCTAATAGCCAGTTGAGCTGCATTCTTACCTATTGCAAGACCACGATGTAGAGAACAATAGCCAGACCCCAGTGGTTGTTGTTCTGTAGAGTCTGATCCTGAGAATCCAGCAATGATATGTGTGTAACAAATAAAAGAATGAAAAGCTCTGTATGAAGGGCTGAGGGTTTGAAGGCAAGCATAGATGAGTCATCTAAAGCTCAAATTTGTAGTGATGGGGAGCTCTGCTGTAACAATGTTGACACAGGGAGGTGTCCCCTTAGGGGCAGATGACCCTGGGCAAGCTGAGCTGCCTCTGCTGAGGCTGCACCTTCCAGAGAGAGCTGGGATGTTTCCAGAATTGTCCGTTCCATCTCAACACTAGAGATCCGTACATGCGAAGGGTTCAGACTTACAATCTCTTTAAATGATTACAGTGCACACTGTGAAGTCTTTCTGGCCCATTCTCAAATTCTCTCCTACCTTATGTAACTCCATGGATGATTCCAATTTTCCTGAACATCCTGGAGCTATTCTTGAAATGTTAGTTGAGAGAACCTCAAGATTTTCCCCAAACAGACCTATCGAGACCCTCCACTCTGTGGCAGAAGCAGGGCAGGCCCACCACATGCGCTCTGAGGCAACAAACGTCAGGATCAGCCTTGGTGTGCAGGGCGAGTCTGGGAGAGCCCCATTTCATTTAGCAGAAATGACAGTTGAATCACTCATTTTTATAGAACAACAGCTGTGATATGCCACCAAAATGTTCCAGGAAAGCTGAGGGTGTTTCATTTGTTCCAAGAGCTGGCAAGGCCAAATGCCAACAAGAATATTCATTTTGCAAACTTCCATTTCTGCCGTGGGTTGGCACTTCATTATTATTATTGTTTTTCTCACAGCCGAAAATCTTATGCCTCATTTTTTGAGAAGTTGAAACCTGACTACCTTATATCTGAGTTTGTGCTTTTGAGTGAAACTTACTAGGTTTATATATATATATATATATATATATATATATATTTTTTTTTTTTTTTTTAAAACCTCCTTATCCACCAAAATGTCACCAGCCTTATCAGCCTCTTCTGATGGCAGTGAGCATCCATTGCCCGAGGAGATATACTAGCAGTGCCAAGGGCTGTGTTTTCAACTTTAATTAAAATCCTCTTTGCCTGCAGCCTTAGGCCTTTAGGTCTGTGGCCTATGAGTCTACTCTAATTTGTACAGTGGGGTTAAGTGGAAGGGCTAAAATGACAGAAGTTAGGGCTGCCTTTGGTATAAGAAGGATTAGAAGCTGACATCTGGCTCTGACTTCATCCAGGCCCTATGGATCAGCTACTTGACATTAGCACAGTTTGGAAGGAAAAGCATCACTTCTCTTCAGATTTTTAAAAGAGTGTGAAAACTGGCAACTTTTAATGAGCAGGTCCTTAAAAAAGCCATGGCATTTCTTTTAGCGATCAGATATTGAAAGAACCACCAACTGTGTTTATTGAAATATCCATTCGGAGATTCCAATTATACACTAAGCCACCATGGGAATTTTTGGAAGTATTTTAGCTTAATGATCAGACATTCAAATATATGCAACAAATGTGTAATTTAAAGGTCTGATTGCAATAATCAGTTCTTGGAAAAAACTTGGAATAAATATGTGGATGCAGTTAATGAAATGTGTACTTTATAGTAGCACATATCTCACATATTGAGGAGTAAGTTAGGTCTCTTTTTTTAAAATTGAAGTATAGTTGATTTACAGTGTTGTGTTAGTTTCAAGTGCACAGCAAAGTGATTCAGTTATACATACATATGTATCTGTTTTTTTCAGATGCTTTCCCCTTACAGGTTATTTCAAACTGAGTATAGTTTTCTGTGTTATATGGTAGGTCCTTGTTGGTTACTAAATAGACATTTCTCCAAAGACATACAGATAACAAAAAAGCATGTGAAAAGATGACAACTTCACTAATTATTAGAGAAACGCATATCAAAGCTACAAGAAGGCATCACCTCACATCCTCCAGAATGACCATCGTCAAAGAGTCTACAAATAATAAATGCTGAACAAGGTGTGGAGGAGAAGGAAACCTCTACACTGCTGGTGGAAATGCAAATTGGTACAACCACTATGGAAAACAGGATGGAGATTCCCTAAAAAACTAAAAGAAAGAACTCCCTTATGATCCAGCAAATCCCACTCCTAGACATTTCAGAGAAAACCATACTTTGTATGTTGAGTCTTTATGGTACTCTGTAGAAGGCAGAGGGATTCAAAACTCATTGCGTATGGTAATCAAAGAGGGAATTCTTCTTAGAGCATGTCTCCCTCTTCTAGAAAATAATTCCATTTAAAGCAGTGGTTCTAAATGGAAAGAGGGTGGTGGTTGCAGGGGGTGGGGGGTGTTGGTTTTGCACCTGGGGAACATCTAGCAATGTCTGCGACATTTTT
>SJYX01022190.1:167495-197653 GCA_006410675.1 Oreotragus oreotragus
GTTGTCACAGCTGGGGGTGGGGGGGTGGGCACTGTTTGCATTTAGAGGCTAGGGATGCTGTTAAATATCCTACAATACCCAAGAAAGAATGATCTAGCCCCAAATGTCAATAGTGCTGAGGTTGAGAAACCCTGATTTAGAGCATGTGTGTTGAGTGGAAGAGGGTGGGCCAAAACCATGATTCAAACCACTGTCATTTGGAGAGAGAATATCTTCTCAGACATTAAAGTGGAGATTAAACTGTAGCTGCGAATGATGATCTGAAGCACAATTATTTTTAGTCTAGGCAAGTGTAAAAGCCACCTCCTTCCCCATCGTAACAATGAATTCTTCTTAGTTTGTACTTGGATTGATTTTTTAAAATATCTAGTTAAATATGTTTTTGATATTTCGCTTCACTTCAAAAAGATTGACCGCGATCAAATAGTCCCTGAGGAGTTGGTAGTGGAGGAAGGCAGCGTGACATTCCCCTGAGAACTGATGTGAGCTGTTTGACCTTCAGGTAAAGAAGTATGTCCAATTAATCAGCAAGTATGAAGAGAAACTCTTAAACCTAACTGTCCGAGTATCGGTCATGGAAAGAGATTCCGTTTCTTACACTGAGCTGGACTTTGAGCTGATCAAGGTGGAAGTGAAGGAGATGGAGAAGCTGATCAAGCGGCTGAAGGTCGGCTTTGCCGGAAGCACAGTGATCATTGACCAGTTGGAAGTGGAGGTAGGAAATCACTGCTTGCGTATTAGTGACAAAGTCTCTTTCTCTGGGTCACAGTAAAGAATCCGCCTGCGAAGCAGGAGACCCAGGTTCGATCCCTGGGTTGGGCAGATTCCCTGGAGAAGGGAATGGCTTCCCACTCCAGTATTCTTGCCTGGAGAATCTCATGGACAGTGGAGCCTGGTGGGCTACAGTCCATGGGTTGCAAAGAATTGGACATGACTGAGTGACTAACCCTTCCACTCTTTGGTGAGCAAGTGCTAGGATCAGGAGAGGAATCTTTTTCTTCTGATGTCTAACTCTATACTTGTGCATGACCACCTGGCACGTCCTTTGTTCCACATTAGATGGATGCCTGGCTTTGAATAGTAAATTACACACACGGGGAACGTACTAACTGAGGAGTAGCTGTCTAACGATCAGAGTCCCACTCCAGAGCCAAATGACTTTCAATATCTCTAGAAAGAAGATGATATGTAAGTGTGAACAACTCCAAGGCCAAGCTAGATCAGGGGGTCTTCTTCATTCTGGATTTATCCTCATGGGACTTGAAAGTCATGATTTACCTGATTTTGGACGTGCTAGGTCTGTCTCTCCTTTCCAATGAGCATATAATCTTTGATCCCTCTTGGAATGGTTCTCCACATAATGGCAAGTCTCTTTAAAGGAGTTTCTTGTAAGTACGTTTTTTCTGGAGGCTTTTAAGCTCTGTGAATAAAGACCATCCCATTAATATTAGGCTTGGATAATTTATATCAATGAGGAGTTTCCTAGCACAGTCATGACATGGACGATCATTGAGAATTCCAGTTCTGTGTTTTAGGATTCAGGCTTTCTCTGGCCCTTAGCATTCATTAGGAATTTAATTATAATATGGCATTAGTAAACACGAGTTTACAGGGGAAGGTTGTCAGAGATGAACTTTAATGGACATTTGGGGATGCTTCGATGGAACCCATTCTCCGTCATTACAGCTTTTAAAATCTTTGCCATTTTCTTCTTGTCACACACATCGGCTTGCGATCCGACAGGCATTCACGCTAAACCATGAAATGTATTCTTCCAAATGAAACTGTTCAGAAGCATCTCAGGTGGATTCTCCTGCAACCTTTCCCTAAATGACACATTCAGCCCTGAAATGTTTATGAAAGAAGTTGCATGCTAACAGAAAATCACTCTGAACTTTGATCTCCTTAGATCAGGAATATGAGTCTCCTGGTAGAGCAGCTTGAAACGCTGGACAAAAACAATGTCCTTGCCATTCGCCGACAAATCCTGGCTCTGAAGAACAGGCTCAAGGAATGTGAGGCCTCTAAGGAAGAAAGTGATCCCCCGCCACCTGTGCCAGGTAAGGGTGCGCCGTCTTTTCCAGGCTCTGGAGGAGCTGAAGCTGGGGTGGGGAAGGACTCTGGGATGGTGGAGGTGAAGGGAGGATGGGATTTTTGCAGCTCTGAGTTTATTCTCCTGTGCTTTTAAATCTCACCTACGCGTTCTATGCACAATCACATTCCGGGGCGTGCAGAGAAGTGCAGATGATGAGTTGATTTAAAACAAAATCCACAAGTTGCACATAACCTTTTTGCATTTGCTAACAGGGAGAACGTCTCTATGGTGATGGACTGCTTAGCGGGGGCCAGGTGAAAGCTTCTGCAATCTGCATGGCATCACCTCCGCTGTCTTGGGGATTCTAAGGGCCGGTTGGCCCATTTATCTGATGAGCTGGGTCGTGCCTAGAATCCTCCTTGCCTCTTTTCCATCTCCCCCAACTTCCCTCTCTTCTTCCACCTCTTTATTTCTCTTTCCTGCTCCCATTAAATGCACATGCTATGTAGCATGTCCTAGGATTCAGTGAGGATGTAATGGATGGCCCAGTGGCTTAATGGGTCAAGAATCACCCTGCAATGCAGGAGACTCAGGAGATGTAGGTTTGATCCCTGGGTCAGGAAGATGCCCTAGAGGAGGAAGTGGCAACTTACTCCAGTTTTCTTGCCTGAAATATTTTATGAATAGAGGAGCCTGGCAGGCTACTGCCCAAGGAGTTGTAAACAGTCAGACAGGACTAAGCATAAACTGGACCTACACGTCCAGTGCCATGTAGGCGTGTCATGCCGTCTTCCTTGGACTGTGAGTTCTTGGAGGGCAGGAATGGTGTGTCCCTCTCTCAGGAATCATCCTTGAAGGGGGTTAGGTGTAGCCTAGACATGCTTGCCTGTAACTGAACTGCCTTCTTGAATGGGGTGGAGGAGTGTAGGGATCAGGAGCTCAGCATTGGGATGCCAAAGGCCTGAGCTTCCCAGCTACATAGCCACGGCAAAAATACCATTAATCTCCTCCTTGGTAAAATGGAAGAACAGTACTAGGCACCTTGCAGGGTTGCAGTGACGATTCACAAAACAATTTTTGAGAAGCTCACAGTTCTGTGACTGACATTTATGCACTGGCGATTGTTATTGCATTAATGCGGATAATTAAAGTGAACACCTTGCTGCAAACAAAAGCAGAGCTAGATCCGTGTGCCTTTCAGCACATCCCTCCAGGTGAACTAAAGCCGTAGTGTCCAGCCCTGGAGCCGGGGTCACATGGAAGCTCTCTCTGCAAGTCCTGAGCATCTCAGCCTTAATGGGGACCGTATCCGTTCATCAAATCATACAGCTCTTGTGATTCGCATTCACTCCTATCGTCACAGGTTGCTTCCTTTCAGGCCATACATTTCTGGGTCCTTGTCACTGTCACGGATTTCTTTAAGGCTTTAATTAAATACTGCCATTGTTATAATCCTTTTGGTGCCGTTCAGAGGCCTGTCTTTCCTTCCTCTGCAGTTGAGACTCTGTCATAGTATGACCTGCAGAGGAGGTCTTGTCCTCTGTAATAAACTAGGCTAGGAAATGAGAGGTCTGCTGTGGGGCCGCGAAGGGCTCCCTGAGGGCAGGAGTCAAACAGTGACCCCCTCTCGATACTACCTGAGCATGGTTTTCTTTCCTCCCTTCATTTGTCCCTTCCTTTCCCCCTTTTTCTCTCTTTTCCTATTCTGATTTTCATTCGCTTGTTCATGTATTATTTTTGGCTGCACCGGCTGTTCGCTGCTGGGCGAGCCTTTCTGTGGCCGCGATGGCCGGGGCCCACTCTAGCTGCCCTGCACCGGCTTCTGATTGCCCTGGCTTCCCCGGGTGCAGAGAACCGGCTCTAGGTGCATAGACTTTAGTGATTGCGGCCTGTGGGCTTCGTTGCCCGGTGCCATGTGGGATCGAGCCCCTGTTCCCTGTCCTGGCAGCTGGATTTTTAACCACTGGACCACCAGGGAAGTCCCCTGTCTCTTTTTCAGTTCAGTTCGGTTCAGTAGCTCAATTGTGTCCGACTCTTTGTGACCCCATGAATTGCAACACGCCAGGCCTCCCTGTCCATCACCATCTCCCGGAGTTCACTCAGACTCATGTCCATCCAGTCCATGATGCCATCCAGCCATCTCATCCTCTGTTGTCCCCTTCTCCTCCTGCCCCCAATCTCTCCCAGCATCAGAGTCTTTTCCAATGAGTCAACTCTTCGCATGAGGTGGCCAAAGTACTGGAGTTTCAGCTTTAGCATCATTCCTTCCAAAGAAATCCCAGGGTTGATCTCCTTCAGAATGGACTGGTTGGATCTCCTTGCAGTCCAAGGGACTCTCAAGAGTCTTCTCCAACACCACAGTTCAAAAGCATTGATTCTTTGGCGCTCAGCCTTCTTCACAGTCCACCTTTCACATCCATGCATGACCACAGGAAAAACCATACCCTTGACTAGGCGGACCTTAGTCGGCAAAGTAATGTCTCTGCTTTTGAATATACTATCCAGGTTGGTCATAACTTTTCTTCCAAGGAGTAAGCGTCTTTTAATTTCATGGCTGCAGTCACCATCTGCAGTGATTTTGGAGCCCAAAAAAATAAAGTCTGACACTGTTTCCACTGTTTCCCCATCTATTTCCCATGAAGTGATGGGACCGGATGCCATGATCTTCGTTTTCTGAATGTTGAGCTTTAAGCCAACTTTTTCGCTCTCCTCCTTCACTTTCATCAAGAGGCTTTTTAGCTCCTCCTCACTTTCTGCCATAAGGGTGGTGTCATCAGCATATCTGAGGTTATTGATATTTCTCCCGGCAATCTTGATTCCAGCTTGTGTTTCTTCCAGTCCAGCGTTTCTCATGATGTACTCTGCATATAAGTTAAATAAGCAGGGAGACAATATACAGCCTTGACGTACTCCTTTTCCTATTTGGAACCAGTCTGTTGTTCCATGTCCAGTTCTAACTGTTGCTTCCTGACCTGCATACAGATTTCTCAAGAGGCAGGTTAGGTGGTCTGGTATTCCCATCTCTTTCAGAATTTTCCACAAGATGTGTATAAGAGACAGGTCAAAGGCTTTGGCATAGTCAAGAAAGCAGAAATAGATGTTTTTCTGGAACTCTCTTGCTTTTTCCATGATCCAGCGGATGTTGGCAATTTGATCTCTGGTTCCTCTGCCTGTTCTAAAACCAGCTTGAACATCAGGGAGTTCACGGTTCACATATTGCTGAAGCCTGGCTTGGAGAATTTTGAGCATTACTTTACTAGCGTGTGAGATGAGTGCAATTGTGTGGTAGTTTGAGCATTCTTTGGCATTGCCTTTCTTTGGGATTGGAATGAAAACTGACCTTTTCCAGTCCTACGGCCACTGCTGAGTTTTCCAAATTTGCTGGCATATTGAGTGCAGCACTTTCACAGCATCAGCTTTCAGGATTTGAAACAGCTCAATGGGAATTCCATCACCTCCACTAGCTTTGTTCTTAGTGATGCCTTCTAAGGCCCACTTGACTTCACATTCCAAGATGTCTGGCTCTAGATTAGTGATCACATCCTCATGAGTATCTGGGTCATGAAGATCTTTTCTGTACAGTTCTTCTGTGTATTCTTGCCACCTCTTCTTAATATCTTCTGCTTCTGTTAGGTCCATACCATTTCTTCCCTGGTGGCTCAGAGGTTAAAGCGTCTGCCTCCAATGTGGGAGACCCGGGTTCAATTCCTGGGTCGGGAAGATCCCCTGGAGAAGGAAATGGCAACCCACTCCAGTACTCTTGCCTGGAGAATCCCATGGATGGAGAAGCCTGGTAGGCTACAGTCCACGGGGTCGCAAAGAGTCAGACATGACTAAGTGACTTCACCTTCAATGTCTCTTTTTAAACCTCAGCAAACTGTCCTCATGGAATAACTTTCCTGGCAGTTTTCTATGCATCCCTTGGAATGAAGACAGTTTAGGGCAGGAAAGAAAGTTCGGGACTGCCATGTCTCAGAGGAGGGGGCGTGGTGGGGAGGGTGCAGCTTTTCCTGGGATCACCCAAGCCGCAGAAGATGGAGCTGATGCTGAGGGGCCAGACCCCTTCCTGCCTATCATCTGGGGACCTCAGGCATCAGCACCTCAAGGCCGGTGATGGGGGAGAAAGCACACTGCTTAGGATCTAAGGAGGAAAGAAAACGGTCAGTCTGTTTTCCTATTTTCGTTAGCTTTTTTTTTCCTCTAGAACTTTCTCCCAGTCCTCAACAGTTAGGCTTTTGTGAGCCAGCCCAGCCCAGCTGTGTTGTTTAAACAAATTGGACGCAGACTCCCTCTCACTTTCCCACAACCTTGGCTGCAGCTGGATCCCTGCCAGGCCGCTTGGCCCTCCTCCAGCTCTGTTCATATTATATTTATGATGTTTATATTAAACTGACTTTTTGTCATGTTTTGAAATCAATTTCCTTCACTCGCTCTCTTTCTATTTGGACTGGTTGATAATGCAGGATTGGAAAATCCCCAGGCACCACGGCGTTGTGAGCCTGTGGAGACTTTAATTAAAGTTACTCACTATTATGGGACTTTAAAATCTGGCCTGTTTGCTTTTCTTCACTGCAGAGTTGCAGAGAATAAAAAAGAAAGAAAGACTCGCTGCAATTTCAGCTATAAAGTAATTCTTTGCTGTCTTGGCCCCTGCAGGCAGCTGCCGTTTGCAACCCTCATGGTCAGCTTGATCTGAGAACCAGTACATAGCGTTAGGGTTCAATAAAATGTGCTTTATAGATGCTTTATGCCACAAATGGCATCCTTTTCTGCCTCATTTCACAGAACTTCCTAATCTAAGATAATTGGCCTGATGCTCATTAACTGTTTTCCCTAAAAACAACTGACTTGGGTTTCTCTCTATTCTTCTCCCTGGATCTAAAGGGCTGTAGATAGGAAAAGGGGATGCGAATGCCTAGGATCATTACTGTTATAGGTGGAGGTACAAGGCTCTGTGCTGGCACATAGTAGGTGCACAGTAAATGACCCACAAAAGATGTAGGCTGATTGGCCAAAATCCCGAGCCGAGGGAAGAGCTGAGCATTGGGGAGCACACATCCAACAATTCAGAGTCAATTTCTTCTTAATTATTTTATGATTATCACCATTTTGATTGCCTGAGTCTCACAAGTCAATTGTATTCTCATCTTTGCTCCAAGTTCAGTTGCCCAGGTGAGAGGGAGCATCGGTGGATCCAAGATTAAGTTTTCTCTTGTTGAGTGTGCTCAGTTGTGTCCGACTCTTTGTGACCCCATGGACTGTAGCCCACCAGGCTCCTCCATCCATGGGATTTTTCCAGGCAAGGATACTGGAGGGGTTTGCTGTTTCCTCTTCCAGGGGATCTTCTTGACCCAGGGATTGAACGCGCAGCTCCCTCAGCTCCTGCATTGCAGGCAGATTCTTTACCCACTGAGGCATTGGGGAAGCCCCATGTTTCCTCTGTTGGTATATAATCTTTAGTTTTTTTTTTTTTTTTTTAAAGTGCTGCTAACCATGAGACTTAAAAAAAACAAGTCAAGTTAGAGTAGTTTAAAGTTTTACCTTGTAGCCTCCCAGGATATTTTCAGAATACCATGGCAGTATCTAATAACTTCCATGATGAAGAAGAGATTGCCAAACAAGGCTATCTGGTATGGAGAGTTCCTTGCATTATGTTCTGTGCAGTAATTATCAGGCTCTTGGAAGCATTCAGATATGTTCCCAGGTAAAGAGCTAGTGTTTTTAAAATTAAAACTAAGGGCACAACTTAGCGATTAAAATGATAACCATGACAACAAAGGTGAGTTTGGGATGTCTAAACAGCTTTTCATTCCATAATTTAGTTCCACTGTGTGGTTGGTACTGTTCTGGGTACTTGGCTACCAGAATAGATCCATAAACCTCCAGAAACCACTATTTAATGTAAACCTTCAGTTGTAACATGATGTGATTATAATGCTGATCATTTATTGAGTTAAATGTACCTGTCTTCTGTACTCTTAACAGTTCTACAGAGTAGGTATAAGTAGGTATTATTATTTTTTCTTCTAACACAAGGAAGCAGACACTCAGAAGGTTAGGCAAGCCATTCAAGGATACTCAGATCACTAGTGTTGGAGCAGGATTGGAATTGGAACCTGTCTGGCAATGTTTTCACTGTACCAGGCTGCCTTCCACAGATGCTCAAATGGAGAGAGAGGTTGCACCTGGGATTCCTGGGGTAATAAGAAAGTTCCAACAGCTCACTAACCTGACTAACACCAAATTATCTTGGCTTTCTTGCTTGTGGAGTAGCTGAAAGGGTACTTTTGTTCTCAGTTCTGTGGTGTGTCNGTACCAGGCTGCCTTCCACAGATGCTCAAATGGAGAGAGAGGTTGCACCTGGGATTCCTGGGGTAATAAGAAAGTTCCAACAGCTCACTAACCTGACTAACACCAAATTATCTTGGCTTTCTTGCTTGTGGAGTAGCTGAAAGGGTACTTTTGTTCTCAGTTCTGTGGTGTGTCCTCGTCCATCAGAAAATGCAAAAGGATTCGTTGATCTTTCACAACTCTTGGGTCATGGTTGGGCAGTGGGTTGTTGTTCCAGTGGCAGGAAAAATTTGGGATAAAGAAGGAAAGGCATGGGGTATCTCAAGTCCTTGAGATGCAGGAAGGGGCTGGGAAGGGGTGTGGGATAAGGCAGGGTAGGGAGAGGCTCAGTGTAGACAGGGTAGGGGATGGGGTCTCTCGCTGGGCTAGATGAGATGGAGATGCAAGGCTCTGTGCTGGCAGTGGGCACCAGGCTGCCTGTCAGTTTCATCCTTGTTTCTAGGACAGTTTGCAGCCATGAGTTGAGGAAGCCTGCTGTAGCCTTGTCACTGGTCTGTCACGGTTGTGGCCACATCGGTAGCATTGACAACAGTACTTTGTCCTTGTCTTACTTCCTCTTCCTTTGTTGGGAGCCAGGGCTATAAAAACAGTCCAAAGGAGTTAGAGGATAAAGGGAGGATAACAGAAAGGACATGAGAGTGCTTAGGAACGACTGTGGGGTGAGGACAAGAGATTCAAATTTCATACCAGGTGCAATTTTATCTTTTAATTGGAGTATAATTGCTTTACAGTGTTGCATTAGTTTCCTCTGTACAAAGAAGGGAATCAGCTCTGTGTCCACAGATAGCCCCTCCCTTTTGGCCCTCCCTCTAGGCCCTCCCTTCTACCCCCAGCCCACCCTACCTCTCTAGGTATCCAGAGCACAAAGCTGAGCTCCTGGTGCTATGCAGCAGGTCCGCACTGGCTATCTAGTTTACACCAGGTCGTGGATATATGTCAAGCCCAATCTCCCAATTCATCTCACTCTCCCTCTCTCCCACTGTGTCCACACGCCCATTTTCTGCATCTGCATCTGTTCCTACCCTGCAAATAGGTTCATCTGTACCTTTTTTTTTTTTTAGGTTCCATATATGTGTGCAATATTTGTTTTTCTCTTTCTGACTTAACTTCACTCTGTATGACAGACTCTAGGTCCATTCACATCTCTATAAATGACCCAATCTTTCCTTTTTATGGCTGAGTAAAATTCCATCATATATACATACCAAATCTTCATCCATTTATCTGTTGATGGACATTTAGGTGGCTTCCATGTTCAGACATTGTAAGTAATGCTGCAGTGAACACTGGGGTACATGTGTCTTTTTGAATTTTTATAAGAGGTACAATTTTAATCTCTTGGTCAACTTGTGAAATAATAAATGTTACTATTAGTAGTAGTAGTAATTTTTAAGAGAAGTTTATTTTGGATCCTTCATATCTAAAGATTTCTCCCTCTAGGACAGAATAGTTTATTATCTTTAATCCCGTGATAAAATGCTTGACTATGTTATAGCACATAAGTTTTCCTTAAATATTTTGTTGCTCTTGGTTTGGGATATTTCTTTTCCAGGAGAGCAAGATTCAATTAAGCAAACAATACCTAAGTCTTCTAACCTGCAAGAAAAAAAGTGACTTTCTTTCATTGCCTCAGGGTGAAATGTCGTTGAATAAATAAGTTCTCAGGAAGATATTTTAACTAGAATATCTGGTTAGTAACATACGGAAACTCAAACAGTTTTTGTTATCATTAAACTGAACACACCACTAACTTTATTTTAATAATTCATGCACTGTTTCATAAACAAAAGCAAACAAGCATTCATCTGAGAGATCACTTTTAGAAGAGGAAATAATACTTTATAATTTTATTTATTATTTCTTTAGTGAAGAGCAGTCTCTTGGCTGAACATGCGTTGCTTTTTTATTTATGAAATGGTGCATGCATTATTAAAATAAACCCGCGACTGTGTTCTGCTTAATGATATGCAAAATTATTTGAGGTTGGGTACAGAGCAGTTTCATTTCTCTACCTGTTGTATGGTTGGCTGGCTTTCCCACCAACTGCGGATTTATGAGAGCATTTAAGGAGCACATATTTAATTCCGGGACCAAAAAGCCCCAGCAGATTGGAAAAATAAAAGCAGGATTTCTAGTAATGGTTTCACCTCTGAACAGTCCTTGAATGAGGAGGGGTGAGAGGAGAAGCATTTAACAAGGAAAGAAATGGGTCTTTCTGTAGCCATCAGAGGCAGAGACTCAGAGGTGAATGCTTTGCACCCCCTTGCTCCCCACAGTGTTAATATTGGGCGGTTCTTTGGAGCTCTGATTCTGGCTTGAGCTCACCTTCTGTGCCCTCGTGGCTCCCTGAGTCCCTCCACACATTTACAGCCAGGTTCTGTCCCCTCCTCCCTCACCTGCTCTGCTCTAGGCAGCAGGATGAGGGAAAATGACCTCCAATGTACTTGGAGTGGACTTTCCTCTGTAATTCCAATAAAATTTCTGGCCAGCTTTTTAAGGGTATTTATTAAGATTCCAGAAACTGTCTCTTCAAATCTTTAGATAGCTATTATAAAAATACTGGAGGATTTTTATTCTATTTTTTTATAGCTCATAAATGTCTGGGTTGGCAGGCATTTCAGAGGGAGGACTCTGCAAAGGGCCAAAAGGCCCAGCCGGAGTCATTCACCCGGGTGTCTCAGGGAATGTAGATTCAGTGGACCGGTGAGTCTGGTCCCACTTGATTGTACACATTGTGACAATGACGGCGTCAGACTGGGAACGATGACGTGCTGGCCTGTCATTCTGCGGCACAGCAGGCTATGGCTTATGAGCCACAAGGCCCACCTTGTAACTCTGCCTCAAGATGGTAACCATGTCATCTGTTTTGGGCACAGAACAGGCAATGCTGCCCTAAAATACCTTCCGTGACTTTTCAAAGCTGAAATCCCACCATTAGAGGGCCTCTTAAAGGTCCATCGAGAGCCATCTTTTTTTTTTCTTTTTTTTTTAAACATTTTAAATTTTGTACTGAGCCAATTCACAATGTTGTGATAGTTTCAGGAGAACAGTGAAGGGACTCAGCCATACATACACATGTATCCATTTTCCCCCAAAGTCCCCTCCCATCCAGGCTGCCACATATGCATCTCACGGAAGAAAATACATTAAATTCACCAAGTCTTCCTTTTTTAAACTTTTAAAAATGGTTGTTCACAGTTCCACTATACCCATTTTCCAGATTGAAGGCCCATCCATGTAAACAGGAGACAGTTCTCTCTAGAACTGATAACATGTTTGCATTGAGCCCAAGGCCAAGGGTAGCCTTTTCTCCATCAGAACCATGGTGTTGACAAGAAAAATGTTTATGGATTCCTTTGGTTCTTAGAATGTTAAACTGTTTGTATCTTGTCATGCATTTTCTCTAAGAATGTCCTTTTATTTCTTTTGTTCCTCTAGGGAGCTGTGCGCACGGTGGTGTGGTGAATATCAGCAAACCAGCTATAGTTCAGCTCAACTGGCTAGGGTTTAGCTATAAGTATGGTGCCTGGGGTCGGGATTACTCTCCCCAGCAGCCAGGCAATGGGCTGTACTGGGTGGCCCCTTTGGATACAGATGGCAGAATTTTGCGATATTATAGACTCTACAATACAAAGGATGATTTGCTGTTGTATACAAATGCCCGACAGAATCGAATCTCCTATGGCCAAGGCAGTGGTACAGTAGTTTATAAGAACAACATGTATGTCAATTGGTACAACACCCGGAACATAGCCAAAATTAACCTGACCACCAACAGAGTTGATTTGTCCCAAACTCTCCCTAATGCTGCCTATAATAATCGCTTTTCGTATGCTAATGTTGGTTGGCAGGATATGGACTTTGCTGTGGATGAGCATGGATTGTGGGTGATTTATGCAACTGAAGCCAGCACTGGTAACATCGTGATCAGTAAACTCAATGACACCACACTTGCGGTGCTAAACACTTGGCATACCAAGCAGTATAAACCATCTGTTACTAACACATTCATGGTGTGTGGGGTTCTGTATGCCACTCGCACTCTGAACACCAGAATAGAAGAAATTTTCTACTACTATGACACAAACACAGGGAAAGAGGGCAGACTCAACATTGTAATGCAGAAGATGCAAGAGAATGTGCAAAGTATTAACTATCACCCTTTTGAGCAGAAACTTTTTGTCTATAATGATGGTTACCTTCTGAATTATGATCTTGTCTTCCAGCAGATACCCCAGTAAACTTTCATGTGTTAGGGTGGAGGAAAATCAAATTTTTACTGAAAAAAATTATGTCTTCTCCACTTATTTAGGGGCTGGGAGTGGGGTGGGGAGATGGGGCAGGGCTCAAGATCCAAAAGTATATGTGCTTAGTGGTAGTATTTGGGAGTTGGGTTCTTCCATGGTAGAGACTCAGGGCATTGCCTTATTGGATGAGCTCTCTTGGAAGCCATCTGCCTCCTGGGATGCATTTCTCAGACTGAAATAATCTGGAATTGTCTGAGGTCTTGGGCATTATGGTTCTAAGGAAGCATTTGATGATGTAACATCTGAAAATTCAGGGGCATATAAAACACTTTGTATGGCTTTTGGAGATTCTTTGTACAAAAGAGTGTTCAAGGGTCAATTATCATACAACCTGGATGATTCTTGCATACTTGCAAAAAATCTGGGGCTTAACAGGCAGATTAATTTCTGAATCTCCTTGAGGGTCCAAACCTTCAACTTTGTTTTTCTTAGTAGCGCCTGGCATGATGTTTGGTATGTAGCAGATAAGTAAATTTAGCGTGCTTGTGTTATATCTATGAAATGCTATGAGTTTTCCGGAGAAAATTCTTTTTCGACATTAAATTGTCTAACCAGTCCCAGATGAATCTACAGAGGAGTTGCTTGTGCTTTTTTTTTCTCCTGTTGGACACCTTCATAAGGGTCAGTAGAAGACTCCTGCCTCATAACTTCATTCCAAAGGCAGCTCAGAAGATTAGAACTGGACTTAAACATCAATTCCCCTCACCCGCTCCCAACTCCCTACTTAAAAAAAAATAACTATTTTTTTATGGAATGAATGTAAGATGGTAAGCAAAACTAATTTTCTTTTATCTCATCATAAACTTTTACTTTCATGACACTGAAACCACAAGAAAAGCAAATGGCAGTGATAAAATGATAGCCTATTATAAAGCCCTTAGAGCATATGTTAGACTTGTATTAAGTCATATCAATGGCTTAATGCAATTTTTGTCTTGAAGCTGAAACTTGTAAGAAAATGACTTTTTTTTTTTTGAGAAAGAAATGTGAAAATAAAAACCATTGAAAGTTTGTAGAACGTCAGTGCAATCTGAAAACCTTGCAGGTATGTGTGTTTCTGTGCTTTTGAATGCCTTTATCACCTGGTCTTGGACTATTTTCTTTTGATGTTCAGAAGTTCTCGCTGATAGGACTGGCTTCTTAAATGATGTACTCTGCCCTTTTAAATAAATGATTTAAATGTGATTTGAAAAAGTGTTGTCTTTTGTGTTTTTTCACTCTTTTATTTTATTACCAAAAAACCTCTTACCAGTCCACACTTCGCTGTGAGGTTCAGAGAATGGCTTCCTCCCAAAAGCCAGGACACCGAAGAGCAGAGAACATCAATAGCTTTTAAGACTCCAAAGTCAGGGCCGGCTCTTTAGCTTTCATTTCCCTTTAAAATCCATTCTCTCTGGCAGCTTTTGCTGTATGAGCCTGCACTCTTTTCCTCTGGGATATAACCTTATGTACTTATTAATTTGCATGACAGATCTGATTATTTCCAATGTTAGACTATATTTGTGTGGCTTATGCTCCTTTGCCGATTGAGCGATTAACCTGGGTCAGAAGCTTTCAGATCTTCCCCAGATAGGAGGTCTTGGATAGAGAGCAGGGAGTCTAACTGGCCGCACTGGGGAAAGAAATATTTTTACCAAAAAGAATGTGTTGGGGCATGAGTGACCTAGAGCTGAAAGGACACATAGGCTGGGAGAGAGGAGTGAGTGTAACTGAAAGGCTTATTTTTAATCCACGCCAAGCTTTGTGAATATTTTTAGCAAGATTTTTTTTTGTATCAAGGCTGACCGTAGAGACAGGTATGGCCTTCAAAATGCAACAAGATATGAAGATAAAGACAGGGATGTCATGTGAGATAGAAGTTAAAAACAGTGATGTTATATTTAATCTGGCTCTAGGCAATTTTCCAGATGAATGTTTTTACCAAGTACACAGGATGACCTCTGAAGATTCAGGAAAGGAGGCAGGGAGCCAAGGTAACGCTAGCAAACAGCTCCTTATTTAAACTGCAACAGAAGTGTTTGCAAGAAAATACCACTCTAACCCTTCTTGCCACTGGACCTGGTATGATCAGCCTGCAGAAAATCTCCCTGCTGGGTAGGTTGAACAACCTGGTGCTGCTGCTGCTAAGTCACTTCAGTTGTGTCCGACTCTGTGTGACCCCATAGGGGGCAGCCCACCAGGCACCCCCGTCCCTGGGATTCTCCAGGCAAGAATACTGGAGTGGGTTGCCATTTCCTTCTCCAATGCATGAAAGAGAAAAGTGAAAGTGAAGTCGCTCAGTCTGTCCGACTGTTAGCGACCCCATGGACTGCAGCCCACCAGGCTCCTCCGTCCATGGGATTTTCCAGGCAAGAGTACTGGGGTGGGGTGCCATTGCCTTCCCCGGGTTGAACAACCTAGGGATTCTGGATCAAGGGTTTACTGCAATGCAGCTACACAATGGAAATTTTAGCTCAAGTTCACCAGCCAGCACCCTTCGGGGGAAAAAAAACACAACTGTATTGTATATTTAAATCTGCTCTATTGAGAAGCAATTTACATGCAGTAAAATCTGCTATTGGTAAGTGTGTGATTAAATGAGTTTTGACAAATGTATCCAGTTGTGCGACGGGTATATCATTACCACAGAAAACATTTCCGTCATCTCGGAAGTTCTCTCGCATCCTTTGGTAGTCGACTCTCCCCCTCAGCCCCTAGGCCCTGGCAACCGCTGAGCTGCTTTCGACCTCTGTGGAACCAAATCATAGCAGCATTTTGAGCCTGGTTTCTTCAGTTTCCTCTTGAAAAAGAGAACTAATGGGATCAAACTACCCCAGGGGATAGCTGGACGTTATTAGTGGTTCTGGGGCTCCCTGTGTTTTCTTAGTTGGGAGGAGGTTGCACAGGGGATTGTGAACAGCTATGGTGAGCTCCTGCCTTTATAAGTGCTGGTGGCCGGCTTGAAATTGGCATGCGGAGGGGTCCAGCTCAGAGCGTCAATCAAGCCCGCCTGGCCTTACTCCCCAAGCTTGGAAGTTCCCTTTCCAGCAGCCCTTTCTGATATTTGTTCTCTAATGTGTATCCCCTGTATCGCCAGTGTGCGCATCCAGATGACCCCTGAGAGTGATGAACAGAGGGTGCATTGTGTTTAACAGGACAAGATTTGTAGTGAAGCCAAACTAGATTTGACTCTGCTCTGCTGCTCATAGGTGGTATGGCTTTGGGCAAGTTCCTTAATTTTTCTGACACTCAATGTCATTTTCTGTATAATGGGATAAAACCACCTACCTCAGAGTCCTGTTGGGTGAATTAAATGATACTAAGTATACAAAATGTTCAGTTCGGTTTGGGGCACAGGCAGCCTTCCCTGGTGGTTCAGATAGAAAAGGATCTGCCTGCCTGCAATGCAGGAGACCCAGATTCGGTCCCTGGCTTGGGAAGACCTCTTGGAGAAGGGAATGGCAACCCACTCCAGTATTGCTGCATGGAGAATTCCTTGGTGGGTTACAGTTACAGAAGCCTGGTGGGTTGCAGTTCATGGGTTTGCAAGGAGTCGGATATGACTGAGTGACTTAACACACTGTCTTCAACTAAAGGTTAGTATCCCTGCTTATCTTCTTGGATTTTAAATTCAGAGTGGTCATTGGTTGACAAGATACAAAGCTTACTGGGGTTAGAGTTTACATCCTCTCCCCTACAAACTTGTGGCAAAGTAACTCTTTGAGTAGGTGCCCTTTTGGCTTAGAAGACCTCCATCCGTTGGGACTCTGCTTGTCCTCATGTTCAAGATCAACCCTCAGAACGGAGGTTTTCTATCCTTGAATTCCACGAGACACACTGACAGGAGCAGCAGGAACTGAGACCGCCTTCCTTTGCTTTTGAGCCACTGAAAACCTAAATGAAGGCTGATTGTCATCAAGCCCCAGGGATGGGGCCAAAATAGATGGGCGTGTTCTCCTACCTGGGGCTTCCCTGGTGGCTCAGATGGTGAAGAATCTTCCTGCGATAGGGGAGACATGGTTTTGATCCTTGGGTCAGGAAGATCCCCTGGAGAAGGGAACGGAAACCCAGTTTTTGCTGGAAACAATAAGCACATTTGTCTTCTCAGAACATGGTTGTGTATTTATTTTGTGCTTCACTCTTAATAAAATGAATTTATCTTTTGAGATTTGTTGTCACTGCCAGACTTAAGAGTGCGTTTTCCTCTCTTCTTGATTCGTGAATCAGTGAAAGGGCAACGGCGGTGAACAGGCGGAGCGTGACTATGCGGCCGCCTTCAGGATGATGCTGGGATATTCTGAGCTTGAGCCCTCAGTCATCACAAGCAGATGTCTCACCACAATGGATGATTAGCCTCCTGTGCTCCAGAATGTTCCGGAACAACAAAAGGGTAAATTGTGACACATCAGAAAATGAGAGGCAGGCGCATTTCTGAGGCCTGCTCCCAGCCAGGGGAACAGACCAGCTGGCCTGGCTCATCTCTGAGTGATGCTCTTTGAGCCGTCACTTGAGCTGCCAGGCCTCACATCTGTAGCTTGGGATGTGCCCACTTGTCTCTGAGATCGGCATCTGCTCCTGGATCACTTTCAGAGGGAACAGCCCCTGTTATCGAGGTCCACTGTGGAGAAAGATGGACTCTACTCCATCCAGAGAGGGGGCTTCTGCTTGGGTGCCCTCCCTGGACACCTGGAAATCAGGTGTTCCCCTGTTAGGATGGTTCTCTAGACCTCATCCCTGCAGGAATACTAAAGGGCTAAGAAAGCTAAGTTTATGTGGAGGCGTTTATGGACTTTTTCTGCAATTCAGTGTATATGGCGGGTGATGGAGGATGAGGATGGAGCGATGAGCAGGGTTGGGGTTTATATGACATGAAAGGAATTTCATTCCTGAGCCTTCCACCTGAGAAATTTACGCTGATCATCTCTTTTTTTTAGTTGAATTCTGCCAGCTTATGTGTTGCTTCTGGTTTGTTTTCACTTTTTGCTTTGTTTGTTTTTGGTTTTGTGGCGTATATTGTTTTCATGTCAGTGTTACCAGTGACTTACTCTGACTTTCACCCCAGTTGCTGTTATCAGTCAGAGTTTAGTGCAGAAACATAACAACCTCTTTTAACTGGGGTGATGCTAATGCCATATTAGATAAACCTCACTTTGGTGACACTGCTTTTGCCATTTTATTCTTGGCTATTCCATCTCTGACGTCTTCCTCATCTGCAACATCACTTTCTCCACCCCCCCAAACATGCCAGTGGTGGTTGTGTCTGGTGCCACCCTGATGGCGTAGAGCTTCTTTTCCAAGATGCCTCTCTTCCAAACCCTGATTCAGGGATGCAGACTCCGCCCATCCCCATCTGTGGCTCCAGCGTCCTCACCCATGGCTTCCAAGGTCAGAGCGCTTGTCTGAGGCAGACAAGCAAAGGGAGAGCAGCATCGAGGGTCTTAGGTGGAGGCTGTTTGGCTCAGGTCTGATCTCCAGTTGTGATGCACCGTGATGGCTCACCACCCGTTGAGCTGCACCCAAAGCACAGGCCACACCCAGGTGCAAGGGAAGCTGGGAAACAGCATGCATCTGGGTACACAGGAGAAAAGGAAATGGTATTGCAAGGAGAAAAGGATTTAGTTACTCTACAGAATCCTTGGAAAGGCTGGAGGCGTGACAACCACTGAAAGTGAAAGTGAAATTTGCTCAGTCTTGTCTGACTCTTTGCGACCCCATGGACTATACAGTCCTTGGAATTCTCCAGGCCAGGATACTGGAGTGGGTAGCCTTTCCTTCCTTCAGGGGACCTTCCCAACCCAGGGATCAAACCCAGGTCTCCCGCATTGCAGGCAGATTCTTTACCAACTGAGACACCAGGGAAACCCAAGAATACTGGAGTGGGTAGCCTATTCCTTCCCCAGGGGATCTTCCTGACCCAGGAATCGAATCGGGATCTCCTGCATTGCAGGCGGATTTGTTACCAACTGAGCCAGAAGCTGCCACTTTAGTGTTTAGCTTTGAGGTCATGCCCCTGCCAATCACACAGACACCAAGAACACACATCTACTACCATACCAACCACAGAAATCAGGAAGCCCTTCAGATGGGCACCCTGTGTGCTAGATCAGGAAGCCACTGGTGTTATCTCCACGCCCTTCAGATGGGCACCCTGTGTGCTAGATCAGGAAGCCACTGGTGTTATCTCCACGCCCTTCAGATGGGCACCCTGTGTGCTAGATCAGGAAGCCACTGGTGTTATCTCCACGCCCTTCAGATGGGCACAGTGTGTGTTAGATCAGGAATTCAGTCCTGTCCGACTCTGTGTCATCTCATGGACTGTAGCCCTCCAGGCTCCTCTGTCCATGGGACTCTCCAGGCAAGAATACTGGAGTGGGTTGCCATGCCCTCCTCCAGAGGACAGTCCTGACCCAGGGGTCAAATCCCATTCTCCTGCATTGCAGGCAGATTCTTTACCATCTGAGCCACCAGGGAAGCCCTTCAAACTGGTACCAGGCATTGCAAAATGGAGTCCATTTACTGCCAACTCAGCCTGGTGGGCTGCAGTCCATGGGGTCACTAAAAGTCGGACACGACTGAGTGACTTCACTTTCACTTTTCACTTTCATGCATTGGAGAAGGAAATGGCAACCCACTCCAGTGTTCTTGCCTGGAGAATGCCAGGGACGGGGGAGCCTGGTGGGCTGCCATCCATGACTGAAGCGACTTAGCAGCAGCAGCACACCTCTGCTGACTTATCCACTTGTGCACCAAGAAACCCTTCTGTCTTCCCAGACCCTAAACGAACCCAGAAATCTGTCTACAGAAGATGCTGAGAAATGTAGTTTATTCTCCTTTCCCCTGTGATACAGGGAAGATGATAGGAAAGTGTGGGACACAGTGATATCATCTGATGATCACTGCTCTCACCATTTTTCTTTTTCACTGTACCACGTGTCTTGTCGGGTTTTAGTTCCCTGACTGGGGACTGAACCTGAGCCCTTGGCAGTGAAAGTGGGGAGTCCTAACCACTGGGCCACCAGGGACTTCTGGCTCACACTATTCCTGATGCTCCCATTTGGTCTCTGCTGACCACTGCAGGTGGTGCCTGCAGCCATGAAATTAGAAGACGCTGACTCCTTGGAAGAAAAGCTATGACCAACCTAGACAGCATGTTCAAATGCAGAGATATTACTTTGCCGACTAAGGTCCGTCTAGTCAAGGCTATGGTTTTTCCTGTGGTCATGTGTGGATGTGAGAGTTGGACTCTGAAGAAAGCTGAGCACTGAAGTACTGATGCTTTTGAACTGTGGTGTTGGAGAAGACTCTTGAGAGTCCCTTGGACTGCAAGGAGATCCAACCAGTCCATTCTGAAGGAGATCAGCCCTGGGAAATCTTTGGAGGGAATGATGCTGAAGCTGAAACTCCAGTACTTTGGCCACCTCATGAGAAGAGTTGACTCACTGGAAAAGACTCTGATGCTGGGAGGGATTGGGGGCAGGAGAAGAAGGGGATGACCGAGGATGAGATGGCTGGATGGCATCACGGACTCGATGGATGCAAGTCTGAGTGAACTCCGGGAGTTGGTGATGGACAGGGAGGCCTGGCATGCTGCGATTCATGGGGTTGCAAAGAGTCGGCCACGATTGAGCGACTGAACTGAACTGAACTGACTACTTCTTTCAGCACACCCTCCCTCCCAGATCATTCATCACTATTTAATTTTCTTTTTTACGCTCAAACCAAGTGATGGCCTTGCCTGATGCTGCCATAATGAAAGAGTTTCTCCTCCAACAGCTCACTCTGAAGGAGCTTAGGAAGGAGACCTAACTTTTTATAACTATAGTTCCTCTACCAGACTCTATCAGAGATGTTGGCATGGTAACCCATGGTGAATCCATCTGTGGACCCACTAGACCTTTAAAAAAGGCTTATGCTCTTCAACTCCCTTTTGAGGCTAAGAATAAGGATCTCTTCTGTTGTATATGTGTGCAGGCTCAGCCGCTCGGTCATGTCTGACTCTTTACGACCTAATGGACTGTAGCCCTCCAAGCTCCTCTGTCCATGGGATTCTCCAGGCAAGAATGGGTTGCCATTTCCTCCTCCAGGGGATCTTCCCCACCCAGGGATCAAACCCAAGTCTCCTGAGTCTCTTGCATTGGCAGGCAGATTCTTTACCAGTAGGGCCACCTGGGAAGCCCTCCCTTCTATTAGTGGAGCCATTTAGAAACTTCCAGAATTTGGGATAAGCCATGTTTCTTATTTTCCCCCATCAGTCTCCCTGAAGTATTGGATGATATTCCCCCCACTCCACCCCCGGCACCCCCAGAGGTCCTCGGGCTGAAGGGCTGCTTTTGGAAGGTAATGTTTCACTCAGAATTTCTGAAATGACAGGGCAGATAGGGACACCCAGGGCCTTCAGTAGACTCTGATCTGCTGCTGAAGAGAATCCTGGTAGGTGTGAGTACGGTAACAGGATCTTCCTTCTAAGGATACCGCACAGGCTGTGGATTTTCTCAGAACCTTCCTGGGAAGGGCTGAGTTCTGCAGCCCCCCCCTGCCCCCCTGAGACCATCTGCCGCCGGCTGGAGCCAGGATGGCAGGCTTCCCAGCAGGGTCTCAGGAGTCAGGGAGTGAAGGCAGAGCTACCCTGGAGAGGAGGAGTTCTGGCAGCATAAAGCTCAGGGAATTTGTTTGGAAAAGAAAGTTTATAATAACAGTGTTCTAGTTTCTGCTGAATAAAACATTTGGAGAGCGTTTCTTCTCCCAGCAGAAAAATAAAATGCTCTGATGGCCATAGAACGGTTGTTCTTTTTAAATGTTGTTTTTAATAAAAAGCAGAGAGCCGCAGTCATCTGACCTCTGCTCTGCCCTCCTTCCCGACCCTGTCCTGGGCATCGTGCAGGAGCACAGGGCACCCCAGGGCCCCGGGGCCGTACTGTATGCTTGCATTTAAGCAGATGGGGAAGCAGCCATTTGAACGAATGGGGCATGAGCCCCGGAGAAGGTACAACCAGCTGCAAGCAGACCAGTAAATCTGGTGGTTTCGCATCTGGTGGGTAGTTCTATAGCGATGCAACTTAATGGTGTTGTATATAAATGGCTATTAGTAGACTCTGGATTCTGAGCACCCAATTAAGAAGTAGCCTGGAAACTCTCTCTTGGTGCTGCTCCGCTGTTGTTTGGCTGCAGATCGGGCCAGCGGCAGAGCTCTCGTTTCCCCGGCTGTCACCACTGCCTGCAGCGAGAGAAGATTCCTGTTCATCAACAGGAGAGAGGAGAGACTGTGGGGTGGGCCTCGCAGTGCTAGGAGATGTCAGAGTAGGTGCTTCTCCGAGCTGACGCTTCCCGTGGCTCCTGCTTGCGTGGGGAAGGATGGCAAGCCCGCACATCATCCCGTTCCCAGGGCCGGGCTCCTGTTAACCCCGAATCGACAAAACCCAGAGCCAGTTAATCCTAGAGTCAGTGACAGTCTAAGCCCTCGGATGCAGTGAAGAAGAGGTGCTTTTTCATTCTGAACCGGCCTCCCCTGCCCAGAGACCTGGGTGGGTGCCTGAGCCTTGTAGGATTCAGAGGCCTCCGGCTGCTCAAGGTCACTCAGTGCCTTAGGGGTTTGTTCTCAGTTAAAATGCAAAGAATTTTGCCAAGAGAATTCTCGCTTTGTTTTTGACACCTTGCCTGAAAGATCTGAGGAAAGGGGAGCTTGAGGACTTTAAAGGTGGGGCTACTCTTAGCGAAACGAATCTCTGACAGCTTACAGGTTGGGGGAAGGAGAGAAAAGGGCAGGAAGCATACACTTTGCCTATTAATACATTTACTGACACCCCCCCCCCTCACCTCGCCCCCACTAGGGAAAACTCCTGCTCTTTTCTCCTTGTTTTTATAGATAATATTAAAAACAATGTCTTCCCAGGTGGCTCAGTGGTTAAGAATCTGCCTGCCAATGCAAGAGACACAGGTTGGATCCCTAGGATCAGGAAGATCCCCTGGAGAAGGAAATGGCAACTCACTCCAGTATTCTTGGCCTTCCTTGGTAGCTCAATTGGTAAAGAGACTGCCTGCAATGAAGGAGACCCAGGTCTGAATCTGGGACGGGAAGATCCCCTGGAGAAGGGACTGTCTGCCCGCTCCAGTTTTCCTGCCTGTAGAAGGCCATGGACAGAGGAGCCTGGCAGGATACAGTCCATGTATCGCAAAAGAGTCCAACGTGGTTTTAGCAGTTTAGATTTAGCAACTAAACAACAACAGCAATTAAAAATGACAACCACCACTGACCATATTCCAATGAGAGTAGAGGTGTGGACGGTGGTAACTGAGACTCACATTCTCTCTGCACGGCTTGTTTCTCCAGGGCTGGTCGGTTTATACTTGTTGCCCTCCTGTAATTGTGAATAGTGACGCCCTTTCATTCTCAGAAGGTTCTAGTCTGACAATCATACAGTCACCCTATCTGTAGGCATCTCATAGGAAAACATCATTTGTTTTGTCTCTTTTACTTAATCTCTTCATTTATCTGTTTGTTTATTTCTACTTGTTGGGAGGAAGCAGCAAAGAGACACATATTTCTACTTTCATATAGCAATTAAGTGACAAGCAGAAATGTTGAGTCAATTGGGAAGACCAATCAAGCTTCATAGTGATGCCGATCTAGATGGAACACAAGTTCCTTTGTTCCTCTCTAGCTTCCGAGGCTCACTCAACACCGATGCCCATCTTGGTGGCCACAGGGAGGAGTATCAGACCTGCCCTCCTGGGCTGGTCTGCTGATGGCCTGGTGGCCTGAAGGTGGCTTTTCTTGTACCATATGCTGGGGGAAAGATTGGGAAAGATTGAAGACAAAAGGAGAAGAGTGCAGCAGAGGATGAATTGGTTGAATGGCATCACCGATTCAGCAGACATGAGCGTGGGCAAACTCCGGGAGATGGTGAGGAACAGGGAGGCCTGGTACGCTGCAGTCCACATGGTTGCAAAGAGTCAGACGCAACTGAGCAACTGAACAGCAACAACGATGCTGGAGATGTGGCTGTGTGATAGAGGTATCCTGAGACAGGGGTACGCAGAGTGGGAGTAGGTCACTGTCACATGAGCGCCTAGCTCCAGCTGTGAAGGGTCCACTTCTTCCACTGGGGAGGAGGATTCTTTTATGTATTTATTATTTTTGGCCAGTATGGCGCATGGGATCTTAGTTTCCCAGCCAGGGGTCGAACTGGCCCCTCCTGCAGTGGAAGTGCTGCGTCTTAACCTACTGAACTGCCAGGGAAGTGCAAGGAGGATTGTTAAAATTAGGGAATGACAGGCCAGGCTGGACTTGGCAGTTTGCTCTGCCAAACTGATTTGTGTTCAAATCCCAGGTTGTTTGGAGATCTGTATACACACACACACACACAAACTCTCACACACACAAACTCTCACACACTTACTTCTATGCATGGTATCTACCATACAACCCTCACTTACCATAGGGAAGCTAGGTGAGACTGTAGAATTAAAGGAAATAGATTGGGTCTGGGGGGCAATCAAATTTGGGTTCAAATCATCCTAGCCCCACAATTTACTAGCTGTGTTACTTTGTTCAGGTTTTTAAATTTTTTTAAACGCTCTGGTGTCTCAGTTTCACTTTTGAGAATGAACTGATAAAGTATTTTCCAGCTCTTAGCTCCAGGTCTGACCTATAGGGTCAGACAATAAATGGTGGTCACTATCTCTTCTTCCTCCTTAGCCCAGCTCCAGTGCTTAAAACCTTTGGGCTGAATAAATAACAAGGTCCCATTGTACAGTGCAGGGAACTAGATTCAGTAGTTTGTGATAACCTAAAGTGGAAAAGAATCTGAAGAAGAATATATATATATATATGTACGCATGCATGCTCAGTCACTTTCAGTTCAGTTCAGTTCAGTAGCTCAGTCATGTCTGACTGTTTGCGACCCCATGAATCGCAGCACGCCAGGCCTCCCTGTCCATCACCATGGAGAATTTTGAGCATTACTTTACTAGCATGTGATATGAGTGCAATTGTGCAGTAGTTTGAGCATTCTCAGTATGAAAAGGACCACCAGGGAAGTTCCTTTTTCATGTATTTTTAAAGCATGATGTTGGTGTCAAACTGCATGGTATTTAAATTCCATTGGCCACCTGATGCGAAGAACTGACTCATTGGAAAATACTGATGATGGGAAAGATTGAAGGCAGAAGGGGATAACAGAAGGTGAGATGGTTGGATGGCATCACTGACTCGATGGACATGAGTTTGAGCAAGCCCCAGGAGATGATGATGGACAGGGAAGCCCTGGTGTGATGCAGTCCATGGGGTTGCAAAGAGTTGGACATGACTGTGAGTGAACTGGGATGCATTTGAAAGAGTGATATGACAGCTTCATTTAAAAATGTTAATGTTTCAGTGTATCATAAATTAAATCCTTTAAAACAATTTAAACTGATAATTTTAAAGTTTAGGCAGCAACCTATTTTTTCAGAATATTTTAGCAAGTATGATTTGAAGGCCATTAATCTAAAAAAGCGAATACAGACCAGGTAGGGCCTGAGGGAGCTGGAGAGCCATGCTCCATCTAAAGCAGCTGCTTTACTGTCCAGCCAATTATTGCCAAGCAGAAATTTAGGCAAAGTTGTTGATTATTAACTAATAGAATGTGTGTGTTAGTGACTTCTGTATTAAAGAGGCATAGAAGAATGGAATCCCAGGTGTTTTTCAGTTTTGCTAGTCTGTAAGTGTCTTGTTTTCTATGACCTAAAGACCCAGCTTTAGCTCCACAGTCTGACATTCAGGGCTTCCAAATTCTGCCTCCAACCTCATCACCTCCCTGTTTTAACAAATCTCTATTCTCTACTACCCACCTCACCCCCTGCATTTCCCCCCAACCTTTGTGATTATTTTTTTGTTAATCCCTCTGCTGGTGCTGCTGCTGCTAAATCGCTTCAGTCATGTCCGACTCTGTGCGACCCTATAGACGGCAGCCCACCAGGGTCCCCCATCCCTGGGATTCTCCAGGCAAGAACACTGGAGTGGGTTGCCATGGACATGACTGTGAGTGAACTGGGATGCATTTGAAAGAGTGATATGACAGCTTCATTTAAAAATGTTAATGTTTCAGTGTATCATAAATTAAATCCTTTAAAACAATTTAAACTGATAATTTTAAAGTTTAGGCAGCAACCTATTTTTTCAGAATATTTTAGCAAGTATGATTTGAAGGCCATTAATCTAAAAAAGCGAATACAGACCAGGTAGGGCCTGAGGGAGCTGGAGAGCCATGCTCCATCTAAAGCAGCTGCTTTACTGTCCAGCCAATTATTGCCAAGCAGAAATTTAGGCAAAGTTGTTGATTATTAACTAATAGAATGTGTGTGTTAGTGACTTCTGTATTAAAGAGGCATAGAAGAATGGAATCCCAGGTGTTTTTCAGTTTTGCTAGTCTGTAAGTGTCTTGTTTTCTATGACCTAAAGACCCAGCTTTAGCTCCACAGTCTGACATTCAGGGCTTCCAAATTCTGCCTCCAACCTCATCACCTCCCTGTTTTAACAAATCTCTATTCTCTACTACCCACCTCACCCCCTGCATTTCCCCCCAACCTTTGTGATTATTTTTTTGTTAATCCCTCTGCTGGTGCTGCTGCTGCTAAATCGCTTCAGTCATGTCCGACTCTGTGCGACCCTATAGACGGCAGCCCACCAGGGTCCCCCATCCCTGGGATTCTCCAGGCAAGAACACTGGAGTGGGTTGCCATTTCCTTCTCCAATGCATGAAAGTGAAAAGTGAAAGTGAAGTCGCTCAGTCGTGTCCGACTTCACGACCCCATGGACTGCAGCCTACCAGGCTCCTCCATCCATGGGATTTTCCAGGCAAGAGTACTGGAGTGGGTGGCCGTTGCCTTCTCCGGTTAATCCCTCTAGAGGCATGCAAATAGGAAAACTCAAGGTTCACTTCTGCCTCTCCCCCCACCTTGGAATCTTAGCTATATGATCTCCTGTCCTGTGGCACTTAGACACCACCTGAAAATGGTATATTTTTCTTTTTTCTGTTCCCTTTATAGATAATGGGGGCAGCTGTTCAGTTCCTCAGCTCAACACACAGCACACACGCTGGCTGAAAAAGAGTGTACAGACTGTACAGTCAGCTCACTAGGGGTGAAGAGAATGACTCAGAGAATAACAGTATTAATACATCTTGAAAGCTCTAAATGAGAAAGGGGGATTATAATTAACAAGGTGTGACAAATACTACATTCACACACAAATGTTTGGCATTTATCTTTAGGAAAGCACAGGATGCTTCATCCACAGTGCCTTTTGCCTCAGCACATGGACCTTTCTAATTAGTGTGGGAGAAGAAAATATTATTTGATGACAAAATATTGTTATAGTTCCCTAGCAGCCTTCTAAGTTAGGGAATCTTAATGGCTGAAACCTCTTTGGTTTGTTGAATATAAATGAATTTAAAGATGGTGTTGCCTTTTGCCTTCTGAGATGGCCCACACTCTGTCTGTGGGCCATGTTTCTCCCAAGGCCATTCTTGCCTTTTGACATGGATCCACTCTATCTATGGAATATCTGTCTCTCTAAGTAAATACACAGATATACTTCTTACCTCTCAGTTTGTATCTCACTGATTCTTTATGAGATGAGACATATACCTACTGAGCTTCAGTCCTGAAACCAGATGGTTCTTATTTTAATTTCTTAAAGATGGGTTTTGATGAACTTCAGACTCCAGGTGGATGATGTTCTTTCTTCTAATCTCCTGGTTCTGGAATCTGATCTTGGTTTGAAACTGAGCAGGACCCTGTAGGGCTCCCAGGAACTAAGGCCCCCACCTAGGTGGAGGATGGCAACTTCAAGCTTAGCTCAAAATTCCTGGAACATCATCCTGCTACCTCCTCACCAGTCAGAAGAAAGTCACCCACCCTGCAGTCCTCACCCCAAATTTTGCCTAAAAACTTCTCCCCCAAAACCATCGGGGAATTTGGAGTTTTTCAACATGAGCCACTTGTTCTCCTTGCTTGGGCCTGAAATAAAGCTTTCTATGCTCCAAAAATAAAAAGCAAGATAACAGACAATGTTAAATGATGGGAATGGGAGAGTAAAATCTGAGAAGCCAGAAAAAGTAAAAAAGTTTTGTATGGGCAAAGTGGGGGAAGAAAATAAGATAATGACTTCACCTTCAATAATTGTTGTTTAGTCACTCAGTTGTGTCCAACTCTTTGCAACCCCATGGACTGCAATACACCAGGCTTCCCTGTCCTTCGCTATCTCTCCGAGTTTGCTCAGACTCATATCCATTGAGCCAGCAATGCCATCCAACCATCTCATCCTGTGTCGTCCCCTTCTCCTCCTGCCTTTAATCTTTCCCAGCATCAGGGTCTTTTCTAATAAGTCAGCTCTTCACATCAGGTTGCCAGCATATTGGAGCTTCAGCCTCAGTCCTTCCAATGAATATTCAGGATTGATTTTCTTCAGGATTGACAGATTTGATCTCCTTGCTGTCCAAGGGACTCTGAAGAGTCTTCTCCAGCACCAGTTTGAAAACATCAATTCTTCGGTGCTCAGCCTTCTTTATGGTCCATCTCCTACTTCCATACATGACTACTGGAAAAACCAGAGCTTTGACTAGACAGACTTTTGTCAGCAAAGTGATGTCTCTGCTTTTACTGTCTAGATTTGTCATAGCTTTCCTTGCAAGGAGCAAGTGTCTTAATTTCATGGCTGACAACAACATTGACAGTGATTTTGGAACCCAAGAAAATAAAGCCTTTCACTATTTCCATTGTTTCCCCATCTATTTGCCATGAAGTGATGGAACCAGATGCCATGATCTTAGTTTTTTTGAGTTTTAAGCCAGCTTCGCTCTCCTGTTTCACCCTCCTCAGGAGGCTCTTTAGTTCTTCACTTTCTGCCATTAAAGTGGTATCATCTGCATATCTGAGGTTGTTGGTATTTCTCCTGGCAATCTTGATTCCAGCTTGTGATTCATCCAGCCTAGCATTTTGCATGAAATGGGCTCAAGAGGGCTCAAGAATTAAAGATCAGAGCTGCCAGTTAGACTATGCCTGCTGTTGCCTGGGAGGCCCTGGGAGTCTCTTGAACTATATAGAAGGGTCTTGTCTTTGCTGGGAAATACAGACAAGTCTTTCTTTTTCCTTGAAGAAAACCAAGGTGATTTGAGATTCTTGGTTTGCTTCTGACAAGCATAAAGAGGAAAGTCAGTCCTCAAAGCCTGGAGGGAAGGAGTGCATGCTGAGTTGCTTCAGTCGTGGCTGACCTTTTGTGACCCTGACTGTAGCCTGTCAGGGTCTTCTGTCCATGGGATTCTCCAGGCAAAAATAATGGAGTGGGTTGCCATGCCCTCCTCCAGGGGATCTTCCCCACTCAGAGACTGAACCTGCATCTCTTATATCTCCTTCATTGGGAGGCGGGTTCTTTACCACTAGCACCACCTGGGAAACTTAGAGGGAGGGAGTAGGTAAATGCTAAAATACAGACCAAACTCAGTAGCTGAGCAAGAGTTAGAGAGCTGGGCTCATGTTTTTTAATAGATTACTCTGTGTTACTCAGATAGATACAGCAGTGTTGAAAAGATATGGAGATGAGTGGAGAGTCAGAGAGGAAAGTTGGCAACATCCTTCTAAGAAATAGAATGGAAAGGAAGAGAATTGACCCCAAAGTATATAATTATGTTACAGTCAATTGTATTCTAGAAATAGACTTAATAATGTGAAGAAAAACAAAATGGCATCAACAATTAGAACATAAGGACAAAGACAGTGAAAATATCAATAGGTCAGTTAAACACCAACTGGGGTCTCTAAGATATTAATGAGAAGGAAAACTCTGGTATTTACATAATCTTGATCACAAAGGCAAAATATAATTTGCACACACTTAAAGGAAAACCAACTACCATTAGGGTTATCTTTGATAAAAGACTGTACCAAACAAGGACATCAATCCCAAATAAACACAGAGCCCTACCTGATCCGGAGGTGGTTCATACTGGTACTGGATGGAAATCAGTTGGAATCGAAAGGGGCTTTTGCTTTTGTTCAGTTCACTTCAGTCGCTCAGTCGTGTCCGACTCTTTGCGACCCCATGAATCGCAGCACGCCAGGCCTCCCTATCCATCACCATCTCCCGGAGTTCACTCAGACTCACGTCCATCGAGTCCGTGATGCCATCCAGCCATCTCATCCTCGGTCGTCCCCTTCTCCTCCTGCCCCCAATCCCTCCCAGCATCAGAGTCTTTTCCAATGAGTCAACTCTTCACATGAGGTGGCCAAAGTACTGGAGTTTCAGCTTCAGCATCATTCCTTCCAAAGAAATCCCAGGGCTGATCTCCTTCAGAATGGACTGGTTGGATCTCCTTGCAGTCCAAGGGACTCTCAAGAGTCTTCTCCAACACCACAGTTCAAAAGCATCGATTCTTCGGCGCTCAGCTTTCTTCACAGTCCAACTTTCACATCCATACATGACCACAGGAAAAACCATAGCCTTGACTAGG